>WNWU01021015.1:0-28840 GCA_012654045.1 Ptyas mucosa | reverse complement strand
GGTGCCTGCAAAAATAAATGGGTAGACCAGTGCCTGCAAAAATACATGAATAGACCAGTACCTGCAAAAATAAATGGGTAGACCAATGCCTGCAAAAACAAATGAGTAGACCGGTACAGCTCTGCAAGCAGTTAAAAGCCTGGTAGACCAGTACCTCTGCTAAATCCTAAAGAATTGTCATATGACCATCAAGCCACGCCCATAAAATCAGCCACGCCCACAGAACCGGTAGTAAAAAGTTTTAGAACCCACCCCTGGTACAGAGGTCCATTTCATGGCTCACAAAATGAAACCTTTATGATTTACACAGACCAGCAACTGAACTGTAGACTGTGGGCTGTTTCAATTGCAGATATCTGAAGTATCAGAGGTTGGAGCCACTTAATGTCAAACAGAGGTCCCCAACCCCTGGTCTGTGGACTGGCACTGGGCCATGGCATGCTAGCAATTGGACCACGCAAAGAAGTGAAGCCCCATCTGTGGGATGCAGACAGCATACAAAACCACATCCTTTCCACTCCACAGAAAAACCTTTCTCAATGGAACCAGTCCTTGGTGCCCAAAAGCTTGGGGACCACTGGTGTAGAACACAGAACAGAGTTAATAGGGTTGGAAGGGACCTTGGAGGTCTTCTAATCCAATGCTCTACTCAAGCAGGAGATCCTATGCTACTTTGGACAAATGGTTGTCTGCTTTCTTCTTGGAAAGTTCCAGTGATAGAGCACCCACAACTTCCAGAGGCAAGCTGTTCCACTGATTAATTGTTCTCACAAATTTATCCTTAGTTCTAGGTTGGATCTCTGTTTAATGATCTTCTACCCATTACTTCTTGTCCTTCCCTCAGGTGCTTTGGAGATTAGGTCGATCCCTTCTTCTTTGTAACAGCCCACTCAAAGGGGGGGGGGGAGATTGAGATGAGTGGTGTCTAAATTTGATAAATAAACAAAGAAAAGTTCTTCCAAATGATTGTAGAGCTGCACGCTGAAAATGGGAGGGAGGCATAGTGTCTGTGATGAGGTGAAAATTAGGAAAGGAAAGATGGCGGTCAAGGCTATATGAACAAATCCGTGCCTCTTTTGTATTTGTGTCTATGTACTTGATTGATTGATTGAGTGATTGATTGATTGTTTTTTATGCCACCCATCTCACTCATACAGCGACTGGGCAGAGTAAGATCCATTGAATTAAAAATAACTTTTTGAGGCGCACGTTGTCTAAATGTATAGCTAATAGAACCAAGCTCTGATGGTTGAGGTGAAAAATTCAAGATGGTGGATGTGACCTTTAAATGAAAGTCCCACCCAGAGGTGGGTTCTATTTACCTTTATTACCGGTTCACAACGGGGCGGCACTCGCGCTCTTGCTTCACTCGAGCGTGCGTGCTCTTCTGCGCATGCGCAGAAGCATTTTTATGACATTAGGGTCAGTGGGCGGGGCCTCCTGCTGGTTTTACTACCAGTTCTATAGAACCGGTGTGAACCGGGGGCAACCCACCACTAGTCCCACCCCTTTTAAGGCGTGTCATGGCCACCGTTTTGATTAGAATGAATTTTTCATTTGCAAAAGTTTCTAAACCCCAATCTTGCGGTGAAATGTTTGCTGTTGTTTTGATCACATATTTATTTTTTTCTGGCTGCAAACCTCTTTTTCCCTGTAAAGATGTTTGTGCTTCTTGGTCTCCCACTTGGCAACTTATAGCAAACATGTTTATTTATATAGTCTAATCTCATTACAGCGGTTCTGTGTGAATGAAGGCTGAGAATCAGAGGTTTGCAACTATATCAGACTCCTTTCTTTCCTCTTTCCTTTTACAAAAATACTAAACAAGGTTATTCAAGAGCTGATCATCATATAGACATCCTCTTTGTCCCAGATTTCTGTCTTTTCTTCATAATTCAACTTTCAGGATTTCATCTTTTCTATAGTCCTCTCACCTCAAGCTACTTGTTTTATTGTTCTTTTATAGTTTTCAGTAATAATAAATACATCTTATCCCCCAAACCCACTTGTTGAAAATCTATATTGTGAATTAGCATAATGTCAGCAGGTGTTCTTGAATTAATCAGAAATGTAGAATATATACCGTATTTTTCGGAGTATAAGACGCACCTTTTTCCCCCGTAAAAGGGGATGAAAATTTAGGTGTGTCTTATACACCGAATGAAGCCCTGCCCACCCACTGCCCCCCATCCTTTGGCCTCTGCCTCGCAGCAGTTACCTCCTTGCAAGTAAACAGCAAGAAAAAGCAGCTCCTTTCAGCTTCAGCACAACCTTATTAGCTGATTAGATCTGCCTCCTGACTCTCAGCTGATTTGCTCTCAGCTGTTTTGCGCAGGGCTCTGCTGCTTGCTGCAAAGAGGTAAATTGCTGGAGCGGATTTTTTTTTTCCTTTGCTAATCAAGCTATGCTGAAAATGAAAATGAAAATAAAGCAGGCTGTTTGCTGCAATGAGGCAAAATTGCTCAGAGGCAGAGGGAGATTTCTTTTTCTTCTTTTCCTCACCCAAAAGGTAGGCGCGTCTTATATTCTGGTGCGTCTTATACTCCGAAAAATACGGTATGTAGAACATTGATTTTAATGGTGACGGAAACCAACAAAATACCGAGAGACAGGAAGAGTAAGGTTTTACTCCGTAACTTTCTTTTCATTCTTGAGTTTGTATCAGTGGTGGGTTTCTATCAGTTCGCCCCGGTTCGGGCAAACCAGTAGTGGCGGTGGCGGGAGGCTCTACCCACCCGCCCGGATGTTATCACGGATGCTCTGCACATGCACAGAAGGTTCTGCGCATGTGCAGAAGTGCCACACGTGAGCAAAGCGAGCTGGCACACATGCTCACAATTCCGAACCGGTAGCGAAGGTAAGTGGAGCCCACTACTGGTTTGCATGAAAGGTTTTGTGTCAGGATCTCCATCATTGGCCTGGCGCCTTGCTTGATTCTTGCCATCAAAGGGAGGGGGGAGGGATTTGCGGCAATTCACACCTGTGTATCAAATGGTAGGAAACGGGGAGGTGGTGAGAAGGGGAAATGACAAGAGAAGAATACCAGATCATCAAACCGGCTTGTACCAAGTTCTTCAAGGCCGTTTGCCCTGAGAATGGAATGTTACCAGTTTCACTACTCAGAGTTACTCAAAACATCACATTGGCTGGACAGGGGAAGTGATCATGGGGAGGAAGGATTGGGAATTGGAAAGAATAGCTTTGTTTTTGGCACGAGAACATCAGATTCCACCTGACTTTGTTGCAACCAGTTTCTTTCAGTAAAAATTCATTTGCTTCAACTAAACGGAGTCCACGAGTCTTACTTTCCTGAGAGAGCAAATTGGGGCAGGCCTGACACTTTGATTCAAGTGGCTTGAAATTGTCTTGTGAAATCCCACAATTCCTAATCACAAGTTTTTCAAGAGCAGCACTTCAATTTCCCAAACAATGAACAGTGAGATAGACAAAACACATGTGTGAGTGTTCGCACACACAGAGACACACACTCATGCACCAAACACCAATCCATTACCGAACCCTCCCCAAAATATAAATCTGCGCTGTCACTTACGAAGATGTTTATTCGTCCAATAAAGCTTTTTTTTTTAAATGTCCCAGTCGAACGGTATTAAATGTGGAATAAATAAATCGCAAGGAAATAAATTAAATTACACTGAGTTAAGACTTGCATCTTGTAATTAAAAGGAAGCTGAATTCATGAAAATCCTAAATATAAATTAACATGTCTGTTTCCACTTTACACTCTCTCTTTTTTTTTTTTTTGAGATAGGAAGATATATGCATATGTTTGAGAAAGAGCGAGAACTTTACTTGTTTACTTGTCATGGTACCCCATTTTTTAAAAAATATTAAAAACGTATGTCATTTAGCAAAGCATCTCGAGTTAGAAACTGAGTTTGCATAAGGGTGAGAATCCTCAAATTTTCATCGAATTCTAGTGTGGCTGAAACTGCGAACGGGGTTATTCAGAAGTAGATGTGAGACTATATAGATTGGCACAGACTTGATACTTCTGTGATAACAATTCAGGCATTGTGCTGTTATTTTTTTTTAGCAGTCAGGGTTGTGTGACTCTTCAAAGAGATGCTTTGAAGCTCTGAACAATGCTTTTTCCCAAAAGTGTTTTAGAAAACAATGTGGTACTGTGGTTTCAAAGAATTAAAAACAGTGAACATGTTACTTCAGTGTGGTCTCCCCTGGAATCACTCTAGCATCCTCTTATCTACTTCATGCTACTGAATAAGGTTGAAAAGAGATTTCTTGGTTGAAAGGTGCAGAGGAGTCCTCTCTCAGATCTGGGTGAAAGATGTCGAGGCTGGGTGGCTTTAGAAAATGCTGTCAGCAAACCCTCAGCTGATGGTATCGTGGCATAGAACTGACACCAATAGAAGAGAATATATATAGCTCAGGGTTGAACTGTGGAGTCCTTGGTGCCTTCCAAAGCTTCATTATTTGCTTGAAGACATTTCATTATCCAACTAGGCAGCATCATCAGTCTTCTTGTTGTTCTTTGGGTTATCCCAGTCCTAAGGCAGATTCCGCAAGTTCGTATTTCACCCGCAACTTTGGTATGCCAAGTTCATTTTTCTGTTCTTTAACCTATAATGTTTGCTTCTACTGTCTCCCTGTCTCCTTTTTTTCTTGCCGCCCCCATCTTTCTTTTGCCTACTGCAAATTAGAGCAACATTTGTGTATCTCAGAATAAAGTTCATCGAGCTGGAAACAACATGTTCTCCCACAACGATCTTGGATCAATCTGAAAACAGGACTACAAGAACACTACCCATCTCTCTATGCAATAATCATTTCTTTCTCTTTTTAGAGAAGACATAGAAATGCAGGGATGGTGGTGGTGGAAATCAATTTTATTCGATCAATATTGGAACATAAGTCTGTTTTGGTCTTTGTCTCTTGGATGAAGTGATATTCAATGATTTAAGAAAAAAATGCTGAACAAAATTCCTTACCCCTCCCACAAAATGAGTAAGGATTTATTTGTTTGTTTGTTTGTTTATGATCTTACCTAAAAAGTAACTCATTTTTCTCATTTTCTATTTCCCCCCACATAGATTCATGTAATAATAGAGATGCCTCTATATTTTCAATAAAAAAAATCAATTCGTTATTTTGGCAAGGAATGTTCTACCAAATCCTTTACTATTGGCTTAGCAAATGCTGATATTTCATTGTCGTCTTCTGTTAGTGTTAAGATAAAGCTGCATCATAGCATTGGTCCAAAGAGCTATATAAGCTTCTGAAGCACATGTTACCGGAATGAGAACTTTAACTCAATTAAAAAAATTAAAAATGGACTGAATTCTGAATTGGGGAATTCTGCCCTATTTCCTCATTTATGGCCTCATAGAGGACACCATAGGCATGCAATGGCTCAGTGGTTAAAGACTTATCAGCTGGAAAGCTGACAGCTTGAGTTTGAGATCCGAGTGTTGTGCAGTGGAGTGAGCTCCCATTCCTTGCCATAACTCCTGCAAACGTATAGTTTGAAACCCAAAGGTACTTTTTCAGGAAGCAACTGGACTTTTTTTTTTTTGGAAGACATTTCACTTCTCATCCAAGACATGACCTGGATGACTGAGAATCTCTACACACCTACAGTTCAAAAGCATGCAGATGTGAGCAGATAAATAGGTACCACTTTGGTGGGAAAGTATCAGCATTCCCTGTGGTCACTTGACCACAGAAAATCTATTCTCTGACAACACTGGCTCACTCAGCCAAGAAATGGAGATGAGCACCGTGCCCTGCAGTCAAACACGACTGGACTGGGAAGCTTTTACCTTTAGAGCTCACCAACCCAGATTGTCATATGCAAAGCTACTATTCAACTAATAAAAACTTTAATTTTTGCAAATCATTTCTGAGTGAAGGTTTTTCCTCTGCTGAAATGAGGAACAAGAATGAATGGTGGATGATTTGCAAGGCAGGGCAGGAAACTGAGCTGAGGTTTGGAATTACAATAGCTTGGGATGAAAATTGCTTATATGGCTTCCATTCTGCATGCATTACCCTGTCGTGAATTCTTATCATTCATCTCTGAAAACATGGTAGAGTTTACCATGTTCTGATATTCCTGTGTGAATAAGAAATGTTTCCCGAGGATTTTGAAGGGATCAGTGAAATACTCGATGCCCGATACTTTCAGAATAAAAATCAGTGATATTTCTTACTAGGAAGGACTTTAGAGTCTGGGTCATTTCAGCATGGAACAAAGGCAGGTAAAGAGAGGCATACAAAATGCCCAGAAAAATATGGAAATAATGGAAAGAGATAAGAATTCTCTTCCTCTCACAATGCTGGAAGTTTGGCTCATCCATTAAACGTAAGTACAGGGAGTTTTATATTCATAAGCAGATCAGCCCAGACCAAGGAGATAGAATTAAATATACAGCAGCTGTCTTTGACGGATCCTACATGAGATAAAAGGAGAGATGCAGTCATCCTTACTAGTTACTAGCAAGAGCTTAAAAACCTTCATAATAATAAATTAGAAGGACTGAAAAGAGCCCTAAAAATCCCCTAGGTCAACTTTGCTGGAGGCAACCATTATTATAGCATCTTCATCAAAGCCTAATCCAGCATCTAGTTAAATATTTTCAGGGAAGAACACATTTCTAAAATTCATCATCTGATGCCTGATCTCTTTTCCCATTCCATTAGCCCCTTCCTCAGCTTCTGCCTTTAACTACAAATGTAAATGCAAAGATAGCAACAGTTAAATAATTAATACAGTTTCTAATGGCATTCCATACTGTCCTACTATCAGTGGCAAATATCAATTTTCCCACCTCAGTGTGTGACATTGATATTAAAACTTAACCTTGAGGTTCCCCCCCCCCCATCATTTCCTAATTCTTATCTCAAAGGTGGTACTGCAGAAACCGTGATACATGAACTGAAGCTTTTGTTTATCTTGTGAGTATTTCTCTACTGAGTTGTGTTAGTCCTTTTTCCCCATAGTTGAAGATGTTATTTCCTTTCTTGGCTATTTTCCCCCATGTAGTTGAGGTTTTCCAGAAGGAGGATCCTGATTATGTTTAGAAAATGACAGTCTGAATGGATGAAGCACCAAGGTTAGCATGGAAGAGGAAACCCAAGATCCGGGTAACACTGAAATCTTGTCCCGACAAAGCCATGCCGTGCGACTCTGTTGCTGACACGGTTGAAGAAACATTGTTTGTGATGCAAACAGATGTAAATACGTTTGTGCTGTGCTCAGGCAGATAAGAACATTTGAGTTATGAGCTGTCAGTTCTTTTGGCTGTTTTGGAAGGAAAATGAAATATCTGGTTACTGTACCTAGACAACTTTAAAAAAAAAAATTGGATGTGGATTATCCTTATTTTGTTGAACGAGGGAAATATGACGTTACGGCATTCCAGCATAGCCTGAAATGTATTAGTGGAATGATTCAGAGATTAGAGAGACTCTTTTAATACAAAGGATGAATATGCAATCCATACCTCCAGCCAGAAGTGGTATTCACTTACCTTCCCTACCGGTTCCCAAATGTGAGCGCTTGCTTCACTCGGACGTGCCCCGTCCACGCATGCGCCCAGCCTTCCGCGCATGCGCTTTGCCGGCTCATGTGCCTTCCGTGCATGCGTCCCGCCACACAAACGTGACTAAATGGGACATCATAGAGCCGGGGCAGGTGCGAACCGGTTGAATACCACCTCTGCCCCAGGGGTGGGTTCTAAATTTTTTTTACTACCGATTCTGTGGGCGTGGCTTATTTTGTGGGGGTGGTTTGATGATCATGTGACAATTATTTAGGATTTAGCAGAGGTACTGGTCTACCAGGCTTTTAACTGCTTGCAGAGCTGTACCGGTCTACTCATTTGTTCTTGGAGCGTTCCGGTCTACCCATTTGTTTTTGGAGGCACTGGTCTACTATTTGTTTTTGGAGGCACCGGTCTACCCATTTGTTTTTGGAGCATTCCGGTCTACCTATTTGTTTTTCTAGTGCATTGGTCTACTACCACACTGCCTTTTAACACTGATCAGCTGTAGGGTGGCCCTTTGAAGCCCCACGGCAAGAGTTTAAACAGTTTTTTTCCTTCTAGCCGATCAGCTGGGACTTGGGAGGCAGCAAATAGATTGGGGGCGAGGCCAAATAAAAGGTAAGAATAACGTGGGAGTGGGCGGGAGGGCCCAGCTCCCGAACAAAGAGAACCGGTTCGGTGATGTCATATCATCACCGCTACCGGCTTGGCTGAACCGGCCCGAACCAGGAGGAACCCACCACTGCTCTGCCCCCAGCTTTATGGATTTCTTCATGTCAGTGATGGTTGAGTTAAAAATTCATGATCTACCTAGCTGTCTTCTTCCAGGACAGAGGTGGATGAACATCTGTTCCCTTTGCTTTTACAATGTATTGGCTGTATCGGAGAAATGGGGTTATGTAGAACATCTGCTATACAGAATGTGATTCTCTTCCAGTCGATAACAATGCAAAATACATTTTGGAAGAATCAAAAGACTGTTTTGACGATAAGCATTTTCAAACAGTACATTGCGAGACACGAGTGTTCTTCCTTTCTGCTGTTTTTTCCAAGGATTACATGGCAACGTCAGGTTGCTACTTAAGCCCTGGAGGTTTCTGGCAGAAGAATTTGCATTTCCTGCCAAAATAGATAATAAAAAGTCATAGATGTTTTCAGGATTATACGCTTGAAGAAAATGCACGCTGCCATGTTCTGCATGTGAAAACGTGATGGTTTTTTCCTGTTCTCTCATATGCAGTATTGGGTGCTGCTCTGTGATGTACACACAAAAACCACGGCAGTCACATTCCTATACCCTTCTGTGCCACAACTGTGTGCCACGAAAGGAATGGACAAGCTGATAAAACACCAGATGTGTAAGAAAATATTGGTTCATTCTCATTTTAATGAAAGCTGGCCAAATGCATCATTTTTGGATCAGTAGATGAAGTCATACACTGCCGTGTCCTGTTTTCTATTTTTGCCATTCTTATAATTTTGTGATAGAATTGATCCTACCATTTTTCATACGCAGAATTTCAAGTGACTCCCTCCTGAGTTTAGAAGGCTTATAAACACTGTTCCATGAAAAGATCGGGTTGCTGTGATTATTCCTCTTACGAACAATTAGGTTCTCTTGCTTTGAATATTTATATTCCTGGTCTATATCTACTTGCATTGTGATTTATGGTGTCTTGCTTCGATAGATGTTACTCTGTTTATTTTGTCTGTTGTTAACTCAACTTACAGATTTGGAGAATTGTATGTCACTCAGCGTGGCTTTGATTGGAGTGGTTTATAAGCCTTCTAAATAAATGCACAAACAAAATATTTTCACAAAAAGTGACAATAACATAGTGTAGATCTTAGAGCAGGGATAGTTAATGCTAGCTGTGGATATCTATTTTAAGTTTCCTGCCCCACCTTTTTGCATAATTCTTTTACTAAACATCTTAATGCAACTCTGCTACAACGTAGAGCAGCAGCCTAGCACAGGAGTGTCAAACTCAAGGCCCATGGGACAGATCCGGCCTGCAGGGTACTTAGATCTGGCCCACAGGGCAGCTCTGGAAACAGTGAAGGACTGGCCCATGGTGCCTCTGCCAATAAAAATGGAGCTCAGGAGGCCGTCACGCAACCAAAAACAGAGCTCGGGAGCCTGTTTTTGCTGGCAGAGTGCTTGGGCCACCACAGGTGCCCCTGACATGAGTAATGTTGAGCTGGCCACACCCACCCCTGGCCATGCCCTCCCCAAGGTCAAACACAACTCTGATGCAGCCCTTAATTGAATCAAGTTTGACACCTAGCACAATGTGATTCTTTTAGTCCACACAAACACCCAATTTTTCCAATTACTGATATCCCAAACTATATTAACCATTTTGTGAATGTTCTACCACATGTTCTCTCAGCATTTCAGATGTGCCCCAGCCCTCAAATTACTACCTAACCCCATCTTAGGGGAAACAGAAACAAAAGGGGTTATGTTAGACCACACCTATGCATAAAAACAAATATTTTAGGAAAAAGGCTGGGACCTCAGATATGTAGATAGGAAGGAGGTGTGGAACACCTGGCTTGCTAAGAACATTAGGAATGACCTGGAAACCATCTTAATCATTGCACAGTTGAGCCATACTTTCTTTCCTTCTCACTTTCCAATTCTCAAAATTTCCTGCCTCACCTCTTATTGCACAGGGTACCATAAAACATTCAGGGTTTTTTTTTTCAAATTTATCTTTTACGAAGTTCAGCTTAAGATCCCATGGCTGATAGATTCCTTTTCACACTAGGTGAAGACTGGAGTTTGTTTTTTTAACTACAAGTAACAATATGGGACTTAAATCATGTACTCATTGATAGAGATAAACCATATTTTTCGGTCTATAAGATGCTCCAGACCATAAGACTACCTTTCAGGGAGGAAAATACCTCTGCCTCCCAGCATCCATCAGTATTCATCTGGCTAGCGTCCTTGCAGCAAATAGGAAACAGCCTGGTCAGCTTCAGCACGTTATCGCAGCCTGATTTAGCATGAGCAGCTGATTGGTGGTTCGATCAGCCTCCCAGAATACCGCCTATCAGCTGTTCGAGGCTGTGGGGATCGCCGCCGCCTATTGCTGCCTCTGCGCGTCCTGTTTTTGTCCCATTCCAGGCAGTGAGGATCGCCACTGCCATCACCGATCACCGCTGATCACCGCCATCAGCTATTGGCACCAGCAAACGGTGGTGGCAATTGGCAGCGATAAGTGGTGGCAATCAGCGGTGGTAGCAGAGGCGATAGGCAGCGGTGATCGGTGATGGCGGTGGTGATCCCTGCTGCCTGGAAGGGCTGAAAATGGGACGTCTGGAGGCCAAAAACGGGATGCGTGGAGGCTGAAAATGGGATGCGCGGAGGCCAAAAACGGGGCACATGGAGGCCAAAAATGGCTGAAGGGTGGGGGCCGATGGATGGGGGGGCTTCAGCAACATTCGCTTTATAAGACACACAGACATTTCCACCCACTTTTTTTGGGGGGGGGAGTGGATCTTATAGACTGAAAAATACAGTAACTTGATTTTTAAAAAGGAACATTTTAACTACAGCCTTAACTCCACACCTTCAGTTCACCTACTACAGGTAGGTAGTCTCTCATCATCTGGATAGAGTACAAGTTATGGCCAAGAGGTTTCATCAGCTGGAACATTCTAGTTGCTTTTCTCTTTCAGTTCCATTGAAACTTTCAATGGAAAATTGAATTAAACAATTCTACTACTCCTTCCTCCTCCTATTTTCCCCACAACAGGTTTGTGAGGTAGGTTGGACTGAGAAAGAGTGATTAGCCTGAAAGTCATCCAGCTGGTTTTCATACCTAAAGTGGGACTAGAATTCTCAGTCTCCTGGTGATCAGCCCAAAGTCACCCAGCTAGCTTCCATGCCTGAGCCATGACTAGACTTTCCCTTTTGTGAGAAACTTATCTCTGCTCAAATAATCTTAGGAGCTGAAGAGGTGTAATGTAGATATTGTTATTTTCATTAAATTCTCATTTTGTCCTTCTCTTTGAAGCTAACTCTACTTTAAAGCTCTTACTCCCAAAATACAAAAAAAAAAAGCAATTTAGACTTTAGATAGCATTTACAAAATCAGAATAACTCCCTGATACATTCCTTGACATCCTCTTAGAAGCCTATAGAGAAATTCCTCCTAACACTTCTTTCAGCCAGCTTCTCCACTAGAAGAGCTCATTCTGGCTACTATCATCTTAAGTTACCAAAAATGAATGAAAATGAAACTAGGAACCACTGTCAGACAAGAGAAGAATTCATAAAGTCTAGTTTTTCAGTTTTCTATACAGTACATTCATGGACTTGGTAGAATCAAGGATTTAGGGTCACTCTTGAGGATGGAAAAAGGTTGTTTTTCTAAGAATCCTCATACTTTTATTTCCACACTAAAATATTATGGCTGTTCTATGGATGAAGAAGGGACGCGGTGGCTCAGTGGCTAAGATGATGAGCTTGTCGATCGAAAGGCTGGCAGTTCAGCGGTTCAAATCCCTAGTGCTGCATAATGGGGTGAGCTCCCGTTCCTTGTCCCAGCTTCTGCCAACCTAGCAGTTCGAAAGCACGTAAAAAATGCAAGTAGAAAAATAGGGACCACCTTTGGTGGGAAGGTAACAGCGTTCCCTGCACCTTTGGTGTTTACTCATGCCGGCCACATGACCATGGAGATGTCTTTGGACAGTGCTGGCTCTTCGGCTTTGAAACGGAGATGAGCACCGCCCCCTAGAATCGGGAATGACTAGCACATATGTGCGAGGGGAACCTTTATCTTTACCTTTTATGGATGAAGAAAGTTCTTCAACGTCCTCCATAGTTTACTTGATATGTTATTGTATGATAATACGTTGATTTTGTTACGCTTTTCACTGTAAATTGGCAGGTGAGAATTGTGGAAGCAGAGAATAATAGGGATGTTTCCTTTAAAGACCACTTGCAAATTGTTGAGAAGAATAAATGCATTGTATGAATCAAGGTGCTTAAGTCAACCGATTATTTTCTGAGTGTTTATTGAAACTAGGAGACATTCATATGAATGATTATCAAAGAATTATAGTTGTTTATCCATTTTTTATGGAGAACATTTTGTGATGCTCTTATGTTCACCTCCATTTCTATATCGGCATCGGCATTTCATTGAGTAGTATCTTTTCACTTCCTTGCAAGAGTCATAGCTATTTGGTATAACTCACAATGATGTTGAATGCTTTGTGGCATTATCATGCAAATGAAGCAAGACAAATTGTCCAATCATTTGCAAGAACATGTTAGGATACATTCAGTGGTGGTCAGGGGTGGGTTCTAAATTTTTTTACTACCGGTTCTGTGGGCGTGGCTTATTTTGTGGCGTGGCTTATTTTGCAGGCGTGGTTTGATGGTCATGTGACAATTATTTAGGATTTAGCAGAGATACTGGTCTACCAGGCTTTTAACTGGTTGCAGAGCTGTACCGATCTACCCATTTATTTTTGCAGGCACTGGTCTACCCATTTATTTTTGCAGGCACCGGTCTACTCATTTGTTTTCTTTTAACACTGATCAGCTGTAGGGCGGCCCTTTGAAGCCCTGCGGCAAAAGTTTAAACAGGTTTTTTCCCTCTAGCCATCAGCTGGGACTCAGGAGGCAGCAATAGATTGGGGGTGGGGCCAAATAAAAGGTAAGAATAACACGAGAAGGGCGGGGGGGCAGAACCGGTTCGGTGACGTCATATCATCACCGCTACCGGCTCAGCTGAACTGGGCTGAACCAGGAGGAACCCACCACTGGTGGTGGTATTCAGCCTGTTCTGACTGGTTCGGGAGTAGTGGTGACCTGTGCCATCCTATTTAGCCACGTTTTCTAAGTTGCGTGCATGCGGACAAGCCGCATGCGTGAGCAAAGCTCACATTTTCGGTGTGTGGCAAACCGATGATAAAATTATGTGAAACCCACCTCTGGATGCATGTGGTGTGACTTGCCATCCATCTCTTGCTCCTCCTGTGGACATCCATGAGAGCAACGCTCATGGACAGCAAATTTGAGGGAACCCCAGCCCCCCCCCCCCAAAAAAAAATCATTTTTCTCTCCCTTATCACTATGTTAGGTTGGAAAGCCCAGGTGCCAGGCAGAAAGTTCAATTAAACTAATTCATTGCTAATCATATCTATGTACAAGAAACTTCTCAACTGACAGTTAACATCTGCCTGGGATTAGATAAGGCTCAGTGGAATTCAAGGAGGATTGTAGCTAGCTTGCTTGTGACTAGGTAGGGATTTTAGGCTGAGCCTTCTTTTAACTCTGCCCCATGTTCTGCCATTCCTTCTTCTACAACAAGCCAATAGTATGCTCAAACAGTGTTACTCTGTGACTGGCTCTGTGTACTGTACTGGGCAATATTTTAATGATTTCTTGAATAAAATACAAATGGATGGATTCACACTAAACTAAACTATATGTGTGTATGAGCCCAGCTATTGTGATCCACTGCTCTGTCTCTCTCAGTCCAATGGAAAATATTTTTATTATTCTATAATGACAGGTAGAATAAACAATGTGATTTAATATTAATTAAACAATTGCTGGTATGTCACAAGGCCCTTTCCCAATTTCTTCCAGTTGTGCCATTGTTGGCTATTTTGCTAGTTCTAATGTTGGGGATGATACGGGAACTTCTGACAATACAGGGATTCAATACAATGTTGAATCAGTATTTTCCAGTAAAATAGATTGGAAATAGACATCAGGAATCACCATTAATTGAACATCTGCCTGCCTGACGTTGTTGGGGAGGGCTGGAACAGAATTTCTGCATGTTCCCAGCCCATGGAAATGTTACTAAAGGAGCATGAGGTAGATGCATACGAGAAGGGCCACCATGCAGGGTGATGGAGAAATAAGACTTCATTCTCACTAGAGTCCTGTGGGTCAGGTGTTATCACCTGAGGCCTAGACTAGACTTAGGGGTGAGCTTCAAAAATTTTAGCAAGGGATTCTCTGCCTGGTTGCTGGGTGGGCGTGGCAATGGTGGGCAGGGCCTAGTCAGCCTCCTTCACCCTGGCAGGGGGGGGCGTTTTTGCCCTCCCCGGGCTCCGGAGGCTTTCTTTGAGCTTCCGGTAGGGCAAAAATGGCCTCTCTAGGTTCCGGAGGCCCTCTGGAGGCAGAAATGGGAAACAGAAATGGAAACTGGCCTGTTTTCAGCCTTCCTGAACTTCCAGTAGGCCTGTTTTTCGTCTTCCCCGAGCCTCCGCATGCCTGCATCCAAAATGAGCCACTTGGGGATTCTTGGAAGGAGCAGGGCTGAGTGGGCGGTGCCAGCCAGGAGTGGGATTTGAGAGTTCTCCGAACTGCACCGAATCTTAGCTAGAGGTCTCCCGAACCCCTGCGAACCCCCAGCAGCCCCACCCCTGATTAGACTGCTCCATTACTGCATATCAGGGAATGTCATTTGGGGACAGTTGCATAGCTGTTGCATTTATATTTCTGCAAATGTCAATATTCTGGCTAGGCAGTGCTCAAACAGCAAAGTACAGAACATGGAATCAGATCAACCCATCAGCAGACAAGATGCCTACCTCCGTACAATATTCAGTTGGGATTTGGGAGATGTTGTATCAGCCCATCTGCAGCCATCTGCAGCCTACACTTACCTATCAATCCCTTCGCAGCATAGTTATGGGGTGATGCCCACACACAGTTATGGGCAACTTTAAATCAAGCTTAAGTTTGTTTGTTTTTTCAAATCACAATGAATGAAAATGATAGAACAGATTGCTCTCAAAACTACGGTCTTGTGTTTTCTACTTCTGCTTCAAGCTTAACTCACTCTTCCAACTTCAGGCTTGCACCAAAAAAAAAAAAGTAAGCTTTTATTAAAATTTCAACTCTGAGATATTGCTACAACTTTATCTCTGGGTAAATAGTGTCTCTCATATTGAAATGAGCTGTCTCAAAGGATGTCTTTGAGAATTTGTGTGCCTGCAGCTGGATAGTTTGTATATATATAAATGCTGGAATAAAGTGTGAAAAGTATAAAAGTGCACCACTTTGGTGTGGTGCTTGAGAGGCTGATTTAGAAACCAGGAGACTGTGAGTTCTAGTACCACCTTAGGCATGAAAGCCAGCTGGGTGACTTTGGGCCAATCACTCTCTTTCAGCCCACCCTACCTCACAAGGTTCTTGCTGTGGAGAAGATAGGAAGAAGGAATATTATGTATGTTTGCGGCCTTTACTCCACCTTGATTACTTTATAAGGAATAAAAGTTTAATAAGTAAACAAATTATCAAGCTGTAAGGTCTGAATTGCAAACATTTGAAGGACCACTAGAAGACAGCAGAGATCCAGAAAATGCCGATACCCAGTTGCCATCTAGTGGTCATCTGGATTTTTGCATGTTCCCAGCCCATGGAAATGTTACTAAAGGAGCATGAGGTAGATTCATACGAGAAGGGCCACCATGCAGGATGATGAAGAAATAAGACTTCATTCTTACTACAAAATAGGTTGAATGGGGATTTAAGCCTGAGATTCTCCCACTCATCGATTTCAAATCTCTCTGGGATTGTTCCCTTGCCTAGAGAAAAGAAAGACTAGGGGTGACATGATAGCAGTATTCCATTATTTGAGGGGCTGCCACAAAGAAGAGGGGGTCAACTTATTTTCCAAAGCACCAAGACAAGAAACAATGGATGGAAAATAATCAAGGAGAGAAGCAACCTGGAATTAAGGAGAAATTTCCTGATAGGACAATTAACCAGTGGAACAGCTTGCCTTCAGAAGTTGTGAGTACTCCATCATTGGAAGTTTTTAAAGAAGAGACTGGACAGTCACTTGTCTGAAATGGTAGGGTCTCCTGCTTGAGGGAAGGAGTTGGACTAGAAGACCTCCAAGGTCCCTTCCACCTCTATTCTATTCTGTTCTATAACTCTGTACATCACTTGGATCTTTGACTTTTCCAATTATATTTACGTTTACACTCTGACGCCTTTCCTTTTGCTTTCTTGCTCAAGGCATCTCTTTATTTATATTTATGTGCATAAGAAACTAGGTCCTGTCTGGGACTAAAGACTAAAACTCTCAGGGTTAATTAGTTGGGTCAATTAGCTGAATTCTTGAGTTTGAGCTACACCTGACCTTCCTCTGACCCAATTTAGCAGATTGCAAAAACCGACCCCATCTTTCTTTCTTACAATATAGATGCATTTATCGTTTGCAATATGTAAACAATCTTTCTGAATTTGAGGGGTGTGACCGAGGAGGCCAAAAGGCCTCAGGGCATGCCTTGATGGCTCTCCAGGTAGAAATTCAAAAAGGAAAGCTATCTGGAAGATACAGATAGCTTCTTAACACTAGTGTGCTTTGGTTTAAAAAAAAAGAAAAGAAAAGAAAAAGAAAAAAAAAGCGGCACTGAGGAAATTTTAAATTATGAAAGGGTCGCTTGGGGAAATCATGGTAAAATGGGAATTTATGGGAAACTGCACGAAGAATTACAGCAGAAATATAAGATCCAGCACTCACAAACTCTGTCTTAATAACTAAATAATAACATGGGAGGGATTTCTATTGAGTTGCACACCCATATTAGGAATACAGAAGAATCAGTTTGGTACAATTTGAACCAGTTTTGGTCACCACATTATAAGAAAGATGTTAAGACTCTGGGAAGAGTGCAGAGAAGAGCAACAAAGATGATTAGGGGTGGCAAAAACAAATGAAGAAGGAATTGGGTACATCTAGTCTAGTGGGGGGAAAAATGGTCTAGGGGTGACATGATAGTGTTCCAATATTTGAGGGGCTGCCACAAAGGACAGGAGGTCAACCTATTTTCAAAAGCATAGGAAGGCAAGACAAGAAGCAATGGACGGAAACTAATCAAGGAGAGCAGCAACCTAAAACTAAGGAGAAATTTCCTAACAGTGAGAACAATTAACTAGTGGAACAGCTTGCCTTCAGAAGTTGTGGGTGCTCCATCACTGGAGGCTTTTAAGAAGATTGTCCAAAAGGGTATAGGGCCATGATGGCAAACCTATGGCACGCATGCCACAGGTGGCACATGGAGCCATATTGGTGGGCACGCAAGTGTTGCCCTAGCTGAGCTTCAGCATGCATTTGCCAGCTGATTTTTGGGCCTTCTGGGACCACCGGAAGTCAGCAAATGGGCTGTTTCTGGCCTCCGGAGGGCCTCCGGTGGTAGGGAGGTTGATTTTGCCCTCCCCAGGCTCCTAGGAAGCCTCTGGAGCCTGGGGAGGGCAAAAAACTGACCTACCGGGCCCACCGTGCCATCACATGCCAAAAGTGGGGGGAACATGGGGGGGGTCATGTGAGCATGTGTGGGGGGGGGGCAGGGCACATAGAATTATGGGTGTGGGCATGCGCGCGCACAACCACCCCGCACTCCCCCAGCTTTTGGCATGTGATGGCAAAAAGGTTAGCCATCACTGGTATAGGGTCTCCTGTCTGAGCAGGGGGTTGGACTAAAAGACCTCCAAGGTCCCTTCCAACTCTGTTATTCTGTTATTTGGTGGTTAAAAGCACAAAGCTAGAAACCTAAGAGACTATGGGTTCTAATTCTGCATAAAACCAGCTGACCGGCCTTGGGCCAGTCGCTCTTTCTTAGCCCTAGAAAGCAGGCAATGACAAAATCTTCTGAAAAACTTTGCGAAGAAAATTACAGGACCTTATCCTGGGAGTCTCTGAAAATCAGACACAATTGATTAAAAGAAGAAGAAAAAAATAGGAGTACCTAAATAACCCATTGCTGCTACGGAAGATCAGTGGTGGTACCAAAGATTCTTGTTTGAGATTTTTCCCAAATAATCACTATTGATCTCATTCAGTAAACCCTGAAGGCAAAGTGGATGGTCCTTCTCAGAAAATGTTTGTTTGGAAAAGATCCCAAATTCAATGTCGATGGAGATGCTCAATCATCCAGGTCATGCTTGTCCCAAAGATGCTTTTCCAAAAGGCATTTCCCTCTTGAAAATGTTCCAATTCATGAAATCTGCAGAGAGGGCCAGCAGAAGTTTGTGTCAAACCTTAGAAAGCCACTGTCATTTCCACAGTACTAATCCAAATAATCAAAGGGTTTATTTCTGTGGACTGATTCATAATTTACACCATGACATGGTTTGCTTAATCCTGGTTTGTTAGCTAAGCCATAGCTGGCTGTGTGGTGCATTGTTCTACTAGATACATACAACCAGAGGCAGCAGATAACAACCCCTCTCCTAAGTTGCCATGGAGTTACAATTGTCAGTGTAACTTAAATTACATTTACTCAAAATGAAAGAACATTTAGTTTTGCCCATGTTCATTTCTTTAGTGCTAAGCAACATCTTTTGTGGTGTAGGTATGCGAAAGGACTCAAAATAGCAGCAGAAGAAGCGGAGAATAAGGAAGATGGCAGTGGTGAAATCCATTTTTTTAAACTACCGGTTCTGTGGCCGTGGCTTGGTGGGTGGGGTGTGGCTTGGTGGGCATGGCTTGGTGGGCTTGGCAGGGGAAGGATACTGTGAAATCCCCATTCCCTCCCCACTCCCGGGGAAGGATATTGCAAAATCCCCATTCCCATTCCACTCTGGGGCCAGCCAGAAGTGATATTTGCCGATTCTGCCCAAAATTTCCATTACCAGTTCTCCAGAACCTGTCAGAACCTGATGGATTTCACCCCTGGAAGATGGCCTTATGGAGATACAGAGAGTTGTTAAATGTCTGGTTTTATGTCCTTGCATCCAGATGTTGTAGGTGGAGGTTCTTAAAAAGACATTAGACAACCATTTATCTGAAATGGTATAGGGCAGTGATGGCTAACCTTTTTGTTGTCATATGATGAAAGTGTGCATGCGTGGCCGCACCCATAATGCAATGTGTGTACAAAACCCCACATGCTTCCCCCACCCTCTGCGCATGTATGCCTGACCCCCTCTTGCCCCGTTTTGGGCCTAGTAGTCCTCCCTGCAGCCTCCTGGGACCAAAAATGGGCTGCGGGGGGGCATGTTGCTCCCACCATGGTCCCCTCCTGCCCCGCGCATGCACATGTGACCCCCATACATGCACATATGCCCCCACCCTCTGCACATGTGCACATGTCTCCCGCCTGCGCCCTGCCCCCACGCATGCATGACAGAGACCCAAAAATCAATTGGCTGGTAGGAGGTGTGCACACATGCGTGGTGGAGTTGAGCTGGGGCAGCGACTTGTATGCCCTCAGAGAGGACTCTGCGTGCCACCTGTGGCATACATGCCGTAGGTTCGCCATCACAGGTCTAGGGTCTTCTGCTGGAGTAGGGGGTTGGACAAGAAGACCTCCAAAGTACTTCCCAACTCTGTTATTCTGTCTTCAGCTGTGTTATAGAGCATCAACAAAGTTACCTGAAAGCTAATTTAAAAAAATCTTTATGAGGCCAATACCCCATAAATCAGCATGGTAAACCAAGACATAAAAGTGAAATCTACCCCCCATGTGGCTACATGTCCAAACAGATGTTTGTTATGGGTCATTAATTTAATTACAGAAAGTCTTCTAAGAAACAAGAAACTATCCTAAGTCTACTAAAAGTTGGTGGGCACTTCCTCATTAAGCCAATCTTTCTTTAGGAGACCAAGAGATGCATAGAAGTGGCAACTAACAGCATAAGGAAACATTGCCAAAAAATAAGAGGGGTGGGGGAGGAGGAGAGATAGGAATCGTCTTCTTAGCGTCTCAACAGATGTTTCTCTCCACTAAATTCTAATTAAGTTTCTGACCCTTGAAATATGGCAAATAAGTAGAGGCAATTCTATTGGCCACAAGGAGACATCATGGAGGGATAATAGTTTGCCTGCTGTTCTTATTGATACCCTGAAACCTTGAATCAGCACTGGAGATACCATGTTAAAAGAAAAAGACTTGATTTTTGAGTTTTGACCAGATTGCATGGAAATTTAAGCTAAGGATGGTAGTTTCAGGAGGGTGTGTGATGGCTAGGGAAAGAGGCAACCCAAGGCAATTCTTTTTTCCCCACCCAAATAACAGCTTTGGACTCTAGGCAACATTTCTATCCATGTCTTTGTCTTGTGTAAATAAAAGACCTGTATTTGCAGAAGCAAGACATGTCTTGAAAGAGCAAAGCTGCACCGAGTCTCAAAGTGTTAATTTAAGCAATAAACAATGAAGGAGAAAAGCAGCCTTGAACAGAGCTGTCAAACTCGTGGCCACGGCCAGTTTAGCGAAGGGAGGAAAAGTCATGATAAATCATATGATGCCATCAGGACAAAACCTAGAACTAAGGAGAAAACTAAGGAGAACCAATCTAGAACTAAGGAGAAATTTCCTGACAAAACAATTAATCATTGGAACATCCTCCCTCCAGAAGTTATGGGTGCTCCAACACTGGAGGTTTTTAAGAAGAGATTGGACACACATTTGCCTGAAATGCTATAGGGTCTCCTGCTTGAGCAGGGGGTTGGACTAGAAGACCTCCAAGGTCCCTTCCAACTCTGTTACTCTGCATTAAAAAGTGAAGTCTGGTAAATGGGTTATGAAGCTGTGGGGATGCGTTTGCTCGACTACTGCTTTAGGTGGACCAGAGGCACATGCCCAGAAGTAGAATTCAGCTGGTTCAGACCGGTTTGCCAGAACCGGTAGCAGAAATCACGGCTCTATGCCGTCCTACTTAGGCATGTTTTTGAGGCTGTGTGCATGCATGGAAGGCCGTGTTCATCTACGGAAGTGGGAGTGTGTGCGTGCTCACATTTGCAAACTGGTAGGGAAAGTAAGTGAATACCACCCCTGCACATGCCCAAATGAAGCAATGCGACCAGTTCAAAAATTCCTTGAAATTGCCGATATCAAGTCTCCTTCTCCTCTCTTCACCTTTCCCAAACAAATTGCTTCAAGCAATTGGCCAAATGGCTGTACGTTAGAGTACAGTTCCCCAACCTTTCTAGCTTTGCAGACTGGCAAAGGGGTGGGGTGGGGGGGACAGACAGGAAATGGTTCTGTGCGAGTGGCCAACAAGTGTGTGCACAGCTCCATTTGACCAAGTGACGGGCATGTGCACCCGCTGCTCACACAAATGCAGCGCACATGCTCTCCCGCTGCTCGCGCAATTGGGGATGCATGCACGTTGCTTCCGTGGCCTGGTTCTGAACAGCTCATGGCACAGTAGTGGGCCACGGCACATGGGTTGGGGACTCTTGAGTAAGAGCACTTGTGGTCCCAGGCATTTAGGTCACCAGACTGTGAAGCTGCCCTGCATATCCTCATCTCCCTTCCTTTATTGTAAGAAGAAAGGGATGCAGTCGCTCAGTGGCTAAGATGCTAAGCTTGTTGATTGAAAGGTCAGCAGTTCAGCAGTTCGAATCCCTAGTGCCGCGTAACGGGGTGAGCTCCCGTTACTTATCCCAGTTTCTGCCAACCTAGCTGTTTGAAAGCATGTAAAAAATGCAAGTAGAAAAATAGGGACCACCTTTGGTGGGAAGGTAACAGCGTTCCGTGAACCTTTGGCATTTAGTCATGCCGGCCACATGACCATGGAGACGTCTTCAGACAGTGCTGGCTCTTCAGCTTTGAAATGGAGACGAACACCACCCCCTAGAGTCGGGAACAACTAGCACATATGTTCAAGGGGAACCTTTACCTTTTTATTGTAAGAAGACATTGAAATAAAGCAGCAAGTCAGTGTAAGAATTCTCTCATAAAGCGGGAGAAGCTTACCTCACATTTGTTTTCAGTGCATTAATTATCAGTGCAGTGAACTACCTCAGAGGATATAAATATAATCATATTAAGCTTAATTACAGAGCATTAATTACAGGGGGACTCTTTTAACTGTTGGCTTGGAATCGAGCAACGTCTTTGTTGTATTATTTTTTTTTTTAAACAAAATGTTGAAGAGCAGACACAATTAAAGATGACTGGCCCTTATCCAGAAGCTAGCAACTGGGTCTTATTTACAGTATATCTGTACTTATCCATGCATGCGCATATTCCAACAGAATATGATGCTATATTAAACTGTAATTAATACGTAGCATTTATGTAGGCAGTTGTACAAAGTTAGCACCCACCCATCTCCTAGAAGAATGAAATATTTTGAGAAATATTAAAAAGGCAGAATATTATATTTCCCTAAAGAAGAAACATGCTCTTGAAAAATAGCCCCCACCTTTCTTAATAGCCCCAGAAGGACTGGGCCAGCCTATCTACAAGACAAAAGACTTTCAGTTCCAGGCTGATGGGATTAGCCCTCACTCAAAATCCAAACCAGGACAACGCCATTAAGACGCAACAGGAATTGCCCAACACCCTTTCAGAACACAAACCTCTTCATTACATCATCACCCTCCAAGCATCAACCAAACATGGGATTCAAACAACCTACAAAGTTAGCTGTGACCCCTACAACAGCCAATAGAATACATGTTCTTGCACAGGAATAGGAAGTTCAAGTGCAAAGCCCAGAGATAGTATAAAATCCACCCGCTCTCAACTCCATGTGGTCAGCTGCCCAGAATCACACATACTTGGTGGTTCTTCTTCATCAATAAATGGACCCTCTTTCCAATCAGCCTCCAGCCTCCATTTTGTCTCCAGTGCCTTTCTCCCAGTTTGGGACTGAACCAGATGGATATTTCTTCCAACACAGTTTTTGAACGTGAGCTGAACCACAAATGAAGCAGAGAAAATGAATAGGACAAGGTTGTCTCTGGTCTGTAAGTTTTTGCTGTTTGCATCTGAAAATACCTACTGAACTCTTTAGATATATAGAAGGCCACAAAGACTTGGCTCATCCTACAGGTACTGAGGCCAGGGTGCTAATGGGATTCTGAAATAAGTGCAGGTCTTTCTATTATCATAGTCACAAGATTTTTTTTTTAGGGGCCTAGGCTGCTATCGCTATTTCTTGTTTTTGCTATGTTTTATTGTAGTGCAGTGGTTCTCAACCTGTCACGTGATCAAAAATTCAGGTGCTCGGCAACTGGCATGTACTCATGACAGTTGCACTGTCCTGGGGTCATATGATCCCCATTTGTAACCTTCCCAGCTGGCTTCCAACTGACCACATAGCACAGATTCTTAGAAGCCGATTCCTAACTGATTTGGATCATGAATGCCAAGAAGAAATAAAGCTATTTTTTTAAAAAAAGAATTTTTTTAAAAAAAATTGGTCCAGCTAATAATTTGGGGGGGGGGGGGGAATTGCCTGTTCCCAGGCCTCCTTTTGCCCACTTAACCCAGTATTCAGAAATGGCTGTCCCTTCCATGCAAACTTAGTGATAAATGGTGCAGCCACAGATTGCCTTATCATTTAAAAGAAACTTGTCTGATAGCCCTGAATTAATGTTATTTTCAACTATCTCTTTCTCCCACAGTCTGAGGTTTGGCTAAGGTTTATCAAGGCCACACCCCAGCAGGATCTTGACATCTGGGTCTTGAAGAAAAGCACGGTTGTGTCAAAGTCCCTCCTTCCTATTTGACAATTGGGTCAAATAGGAACACATTTATTTATGACAACGGTCACCACAACATCCTTTAATTTATGCAACGTTTCTCTTGGGATAAGACACAGACCCATTCTGCGGCAGAGCCAATGGGTTCGTGGGAGATACCAGATTCATTGGCTGATGTTCCCCCCAAAAAGCAGGCAGTGAGCCAAGAAAACAGACTCTTTGCAGGATAAAATAAAGAATGATAAGGGCTAGGACGAGAACCAAAATGAGCGTTTTATGAGTCAACTATCAGAAATCCGTGATAAGATGGCAATCAAGCAATGGGGTCCTGCATCAAAGCGAGCCCTAAAACTAACAAAAATATTAAAAAGTGCCTTTTTTATTTAAGAAAAAGAGAGAAAGACAAATCGACATTTTAAAATATGTTCATCAAGCAACACGTTTTCTCCCCTGCGGGGATTTTGCGTATTCTTTGCTTTCATATTTCAGCGTAAGCCCATTTTGCAATCAACTTTGGTGTGTGCAGGAAAGGAAATAATTTATGTCCCATATTTCAGCAAAGGTCAGAGAATGTTGGATTTAACTCGTGTTGCTTAAATTTGCAAGGAAAGGACAGACGGAACGCTGATTAAAAGAAATTCATACTGAGTTACTGCTGGTAGTGTGGGAAGAAGAATATTCTTTTCTGTGTCTTAATTTGTGTCCCTTGAATATTAAAAGTTTAAGCAGTGGCAAAGATTGCATTTAGACGTGGCCTTGAATGTGAATATTCTTGCAGCGTATCGCTTTCAGAGACAGAAATATCTATATTTCTAGACATCTGAGGTAGGGTTAGGAGGACAACTAATGGCAAAACCTATGATACAACGTTGTGATGCAAACTCCACCCCTGTTGTACATGTGCAGCAGTGGTGGGTTCCTCCCGGTTCGGCCTGGTTCCACCGAGCCGGTAGCGGTGATGATATGATGTCACCGAACCGGTTCTGCCCCCCCCTGCACTCCCACCCCCCCTGCATTATTCCATTATTCTTACCTTTTATTTGGCCCCACCCCCAATCTATTGCTGCCTCCTGATTGGCTAGAGGGGAAAAAAACTGTTTAAACTCTTGTCGTGGGGCTTCAAAGGGCCGCCCTACAGCTGATCAGTGTTAAAAGAAAATAAATGAGGAGACCGGTGCCTGCAAAAATAAATGGGTAGACCAGTGCCTGAAAAAATAAATGAGTAGACCGGTACAGCTCTGCAAGCAGTTAAAAACCTGGTAGACCAGTACCCCTGCTAAATCCTAAAGAATTGTCACATGACCATCAAGCCACACCCACAAAATAAGCCACACCAACAGAACTGGTAGTAAAAATTTTTAGAACCTATCCCTGATGTGCATGCATGCACCTAAGAGGTGGAACTTATATCTTGATTACATAGTAGAGATTTTATCATTCTGAAGAAACTCCTAGATTTTTTGGACGCCTGTGACAGAAGATTATAGCTCTGCTAGAGAGTCAAAATTAATATATTGAAATATTTCACACAAGAGGCATCCTACTTAAATTTGCAGATGATGTGATTTATTTTGTATGGCGTAACAGAATACAGCATTAATGCATAAAATTGACAAAAAGAGCATATAAAATGTGTATCAAAACGTAGACTAACAATGTAGATTGGCTTTCTCGTGGTGCACCCTAGGCAACTTGACTTTGTCACAGCTAAACAGTTTACACATTCCAGCTGCTGGACCTCACAAGGATTTCCCAGCAAGAAGCAGCACCATGAATGCCGAAAATAAAAGTAACAGCTCTTTTCAGAACCAACTGACAAAGGATATAGTAGATGTCCTGAAAAATTGTACAACTTAATGTGGAAGATATAAGCAGGGCTAAAGCAATCTATTTACTTGGGCTTATGAATGATTACTCAGTGGATGTTATCCTACTACCAGAAATCCATTGCATGGATGAAATCCAACTTAAAAACAAATGTAAACTTTCTAGGATTTACTCTGGCTGTAGCTACTTAACCATAAATAGAATATGTTATAGCTATGGTAATTTCTTCATCATAGCAGCCTCCATCTATGCCAGATCATTTTGAGGAAGAGAAAAGAAAGAGTGCAGAGAAGAGCAACAAAGATGACTGGGGGATAAAACATATGAAGAACAGTTGCAAGAACTGGACATGGCTAGTCTAGTGAAGAGAAGGACCAGGGGAGACATGATAGCAGTGTTCCAATATTTGAGGGGCTGCCACAGAATGGAGGGGGTCAAGCTATTCTCCAAAGCATCTGAAGGCCAGACAAGGAACAACGGATGGAAACTGATCAAGGAGAGATTCAACCTAGAAATAAGGAGAAATTTTCTAACAGAACAATCAACCAATGGAACAGAAGTTGCCTTTGGAAGTTGTGGGAGCTTCATCACTGGAAGTTTTCAGGAAGAGACTGGACAGCCATCTGTCAGAAATGGTATAGGGGCTCCTGCTTGAACAGGGAGTTGGCTAGATGACCTACAAGGTCTCTTCCAACTCTTTTATTCTGTAAAATATTCTGTTCCTGGATGAGAGACCATAAATGGGGGTATATGATTGCATTGGCCCCTAAGTTTTAAATGTGGATGTAGTTATGTAGTTATACAGACATGTAGTCATTAAGCAAATCTGATTTCCACCATTGATATTGCATGTTGAAAGCTGGATTGGAAGGTAGAAAATGTTAGCCCCATGACCCTGGGATGATGCAAATGTCATAAATGACATGCAAGTGGCCAAACTTTGATTATGTGATGGTAAGGATACTGCCCCTGTCTGTTGTGGCCCGTCAGCGGCCTGTGCAGATTGTAGCTGATTCCAACAACGAGGAGGCTGGTGTGGTGCTGTGCCAGCAGCCTGTGCAGCTGGCGCTCGAGTTGGACAGTGAGGAGGCTGGAGAAGATGTGGTGCCAGAGGCAGGGATTCAGCCAGGGCCTTCAGAAGCTCCTTTAAGTGAAGAGGACGAAGAGGAGGAGCCCCTTCTCAATGCACGGGCGCGCAGAGCTGCCAAAAGGCAGGAGTGGCTCCTCAGGAGGAGGTCTCCTTGAGAGTAAGGCTTGGGGTTAATTGGCCACTCCCTTAGCCTATTTAAGGAGAAATGCCACTTGCAGCAAGCTGTAGGGAACAACTTCAGTTCAATCTCTTTTGCGTCTAGATTCTCTGCAAAATTGTTTCTGGGCTTTCTGTCAACTCCAGTAAGACTGTGATTACCTTATCTTGAAATTCTGGTAGGCTGTTAAGACAGTTTATTAACAGCTTTTGGTTGATAAAGACTAAGTTATTTGAGTAAAATAAGCTTTGTATAGAGTTTGTGTGTGCTGCATTCTTTGGGGTCCGTAGCTGGGGCAGAACACTCTCATAAGTGTGAGGACCGGTTATAAGTCTCTTTTTTCAGTGCCATCATAACTTTGAACAGTTGCTAAATGAATGATTGATTATAAGTTGAGGACTACCTGTTCTGCAGTGAAACTTTACATGGACTGCTTGAAGTTACACTCAAGTTACAACTGATCCAGAATGCAGCAATGTAAGCAGCTGCGAGTCCCCATGTATCACTGCTCCTGTGAAAACTGCAGTGATAATCAATAGGCTTCTGGGTGCAGTTTAAAGTGCTGAGTGCGATGCCTAAAACCATACATGACATAGGATTACATAATGGCAGGATTACCTGTGTCCTACTGTATCAGCTTATTTGTAAGATCCACTGGAGATGCTTCATGTTGCGTCTATTATTAGAGTTTGTTGCAGCACACAATCAGACACACAATTAAATATTTCTGCAGGATTCAACTACATAAGAAAATACCTTTATATACAATACCGTTGTCAGTTTTTCCACGTTGTAGAGAAGAGAAATAGCAAGTACAAACACAGCTCAAAATGGAAGCACACAATGGAGAGGAGACAAAATGGAGGAGAGAGAAGCTAGTCCCCTCAAGCTTATATACAGAACAGTTAAGCCACGCCCAGGCTCCAAACTGTCTCTTGTGGCCCCATACAACAAATACTATGTTTCAGTTTCCAAACAGTCCCCATTGGCTGACCTGTTGCTATCCTTATTCCAGTTCATGAATATACTGACATCTATTAAGCATTATTGGGAGGCAAGACCTCTGTCACTGCATTTGTCCTTTAGAATAACATTCTCTTCAAGATCTGTGTAGGTTTGGTTGACCTTCAAAAGACCTTTCCATGGGCACAAGGGTAGGGCATCTGGGGTGAACATACTGGCAAAGTGCTTGTTGAGAAAATGCCCGCCCCCCCCCCCCCCCCCCAGTATGGCCATTGGTATTCTTCAATTGCTATACTGTTAGCAATCCAGAGTTATGTATGGATAGGAGGTTATATGATTTGAAATTACTTATAAATACAATTTACATTCTTTCCCGCAAGAGGACTGAGTACATCAAAGATTAAGGAGAGGATTTTTTGTTTCTGTTTGTTAAGGCCAGCGATCAAGCTCGATGGGGCAAGTTGGTTTGTGCATGCATTTGTAATAATATTATTTTTTCTTAGATTTGTTCAAATCCAGGAATAGGAGTGAGAGAGCAGGCTGCCCTATAACAACAACTGATTTCCCAGTTAAAATAGCTTGCCTTAATAGCTACTTGTATTTATTTATAAGGTAGAGATGCAATTTAAATGGAGGAAGGAAAGGTTTATCCATTTCTTAGTGGCATGAACCTGATTTAGTTTCCCCTGAAGCTATTTGCAAGCTTATCTTAAGGTTTCTTATGCCTCTAACTGACCTGTCCATTCTGATAATATAAAATCTTCTCTTCTCTTCTCTTCTCTTCTCTTCTCTTCTCTTCTCTTCTCTTCTCTTCTCTTCTCTTCTCTTCTCTTCTCTTCTCTTCTCT
>WNWU01021010.1:0-13780 GCA_012654045.1 Ptyas mucosa | reverse complement strand
AGAATAGAATAGAATAGAATAGAATAGAATAGAATAGAATAGAATAGAATAGAATAGAATAGAATAGAATAGAATAGAATAGAATAGAATAGAATAGAATAACAGAGTTGGAAGGGACCTTGGAAGTATTCTACTCCAACCCCCTGCTTAGGCAGGAAACCCTACACCATTTCAGACAAATGGTTATCAAATCTCTTCTTAAAAACTTCCAGTGTTGGAGCATTTACAACTTCTGGAGGCAAGTTATTCCACTGATTAATTGTTCTAACTGTCAGGAAATTTCTCTTTAGTTCTAAGTTGCTTCTCTCCTTGATTAGTTTCCACCCATTGCTTCTTGTCCTGTCCTCAGGTGGTTTGGAGAATAGCTTGACTCCCTCTTCTTTGTGGCAGCTCCTGAGATATTGGAACACTGCTATCATGTCTCCCCTAGTTCCTTCTTTTCATTAAACTAGACATACCCAATTCTAGCATCCATTCTTTATATGTTTTAGCCTCCAGTCCCCTAATCATCTTTGTTGCTCTTCTCTGCACTCTTTCTAGAGTCTCTACATCTTTTTTACATCTTGGTGACCAAAACTGGATGTAGTATTCCAAGTGTGGCCTTACCAAGGCAGTATAAAGTGGTATTAATACTTCATGTGATCTTGATTCTATCCCTCTGTTTATGCAGCTTAGAACTGTGTTGGCTTTTTTGGGCAGCTTCAGCACACTGCTGGCTCATATTTAAGTGATTTTTCCCTAGGATTCTAAGATCCCTCTCACAGTCACAGTCATCGTGTCTGAGTCCTTGCCATGGGGGCCTTGGTTCTCTCTCAGCTTAACTGTTTTCTTGCAGATGTTTATTACCTAATCAGGTAAGTACTCCACCCTGAGCTACATAGATCCTCTTCTATTTAAATATTCACCTTCATGCTTTGTCTTCAACAATAATTCCTAGCTCTTCTGCATCCTTGTAATTCCTTCGAACCCACTCACATCCATATCTGATGTCTTCCTCATCTATTTTCTTGACCCTTACCAAGAGATAGATAGGTTTGTTGTATATTTAACAGTAATCATCTCCAGATCCATCATCTGGAGGCATCGACCTTTTTCTCACTCTTTCTCTGTGTCCAGCTTTCATGCCTATAAAGACGGAAAGGCCACTGCTTTAACTATTCTGTTTTTTATTGTCATTGAAATAACCTTATTCATTCTGATTTCGTCCATGCTTGTCATAGCCTTCTTCTCTAGGATTAATCTCTTTTTTATTTCTCCAGCTCTATGAAGCTATATGCCCATGCTGCAGTTCCTTTCTCTAGAGAGGATTTCTTTAAGAATTGCAAACTGAGATTTCCTCGAGTTCTTTCTCATTTTCTTTTTGCACAATTTTGCCAGAAAAGAAATTAGTAATGGATTTCTCTAATATTCCTGCCTGCAGAATAATCCTATATTTGTACGTCTTCTCAGAAACGAGTTCCGTGTGTCCAATGGCACTTATTGCTGATGTAAGATTACAGGTATAATGAAAATCCCAGAACAGATTACTGTTCGAGGTTTTTCTTTTTAAAGTGAAAATCATTTTGTTTGTTCTTAAGGATATTAGAAAGACATACCTGTCCAATAGACCGTTAAAATGTCAAAAAATGCCTTCTCAGCCGCCACAGTGCAAATGGTCAAGCTACATTCTGTACTGTATTTGTGTCCATATTCAAAATTGTCAACCACTAAAAGGTTTCTTATAGACAATCATGCTGACTTTCAAGAATAGATAATAGTTACGAAACTTAGAAAAAATATAATATCGTGCAATATTTGCTTAGGTTTCAATTTCAATTTATTATTACAGTCTTAGACCAGAACAAATAAAAGCACTCAGTATATATACACTTAAAACTTCTAGTATAAACTAAAATTTATAATAAAATCCAGTGTCAATTATAAGTGGTCTGACTATACGATAGTTGCAATCCCTAAACTGTGTGGCCCATTGTAGTTTCAATGCTTAAAGGGAAATGACTAAGCAGTGCAAAGGGTTTGCCACAATTGTTATATAACATTGCTATGGTGGAGAAGACACGTGTTTGCAATGAATCCCCAGTGCCGCTGCGCAGAATCTGGCCACCTGTGCTGTACTTATGGACTGTTCATCCTTAAGCAGCCACTGAAGATAGGTAGTGTCGGAACAGCCAGGATACCTAGCAATTATTGGCAGAATATTTTTTTTTCTCTAATCTCCGTATAAAAGGAACATCTAAGGAGCATGTGATCGACAGTCTCCACCCAGTGGTGAAATCCAATTTTTTTTACTACCGGTTCTATGGGCATGGCTTGGTGGCATGGTATGGCTTGGTGGGCATGGCAGGGGAAGGATTCTGCAAAATCTCCATTCCCACCCCACTCTGGGGCCAGCCAGAGGTGGTATTTTCAGGTTCTCTGAACTGCTCAAAATTTCTGCTACCGGTTCTCCAGAACCTGTCAGAACCTGCTGGATTTCACCCCTGTCTCCACCACAACCTCTCCTGAGCTTAGGTTCCACAACTTAGGTTGTTTTCTGCTCCTTTCTTACACTCTTGATAGTAAAGTTGCATCTTTGATTACTAAAGTACGAATTAAATCTTATTTTTGCTTTTCTAGTAAACACATGAGAATTGGTATATCTGCACCTCTTTCAGATTTTGACATAACCGTACAATCTTCATTCTTTAGTCAAAAAAAAATGTTTAAAGTGTTCCTCAGCGGTGAGCAAATTGCTTTTATTAAAATGGCAAGGTGGAGAGTAGGTGGGGTGATTGGAAAGTTATCAAAGCAGCTGTTCTATTTCCTGGGAGCTAATTTCTGATTATGCTTTAGAGCTGCTACAGGCTGTAATATTCAGCTCTGAATTTTTTATTTTTTTTAAAAAAAACTATTTTCTTTTTTCTGTTCTTGATGGTTTTCCAGGACTCCATTGCAAGCAGACCTCCTGTCTCTTTTCTGAAAACTAACATACAAATGCCTTTGAAAAATGAAAGCTGTCAGCGTTACATGTTTCCTTTGCTTCTCTTTAGAGGCAAAGTGGTTGGCAGGGAAAGTGGGAAGGACAGATGTTTTCTGGCTAAAAATGACAACATCCCCATCTGTTGGCAGCAATTTCCTGCAGTTTTCAAGCACTGGTCGCCATCCCTTCAAATTTCTAACAGATGGTGAGTTACAAGCTGTCTTACTTGCTTTGAAGCCAGGAAGAATTTAAAGAATAAAAAGAGAATCTGGTTTTGGAAACATATTTAGTAGTTACATGATACAGAAGAGTAGAAGTTCTTTATTTTCAAGCAAGAGCGGCCACCATAAATCTCTAAAAATTAGCAAAATTCTCCTAGGAAAAAGAGAGAGCAAAGCAATGGGTTATGTTCTGTAGTTCAAAAATACAGAAATTAAAGATATAAATTAATTTAAAAGGAATACCTATACTCCTCAGTGACAGAAAACAGATCTGAGTTGACTATGGTTAGGTTCATGTGAGGTGACTGTATTTCACCTCAACAAGGTGTTTCATAATATGATTTACCACTTACAAAATTGGAATCCGATAAGCCATGGTATTCCCTGTCTCACTCTATGGAAGTGAAAGTTGGACTTTAAAGAAGCAGGATAGGAAAAATATTAATGCCCTTGAACTTTAGAGCTGGAGAAGACTCCTGCGAATACTGCAGATAGCCAGGAAAATAACTGATGGATCACTGAACAAATCAATCCAGAGTTCTGCATTGAGGTACGAATGACCAGGCTCAAACTATCTTACTTTGGATATATGTGAAGACCCAGCTTTTTTTTTGGGGGGGGGAAGCTATAATGCTGGGAAAGGTGGAAAGAAAGAGAAAGAAGAGGATGAAGGTGGATCAACTCAGTTACATTCGTGATGGGTGCCCCGTTGGGAAGACTTGAAAGAACAGGTTAGATCTAAATCCTTATGGAGAAAATCTATCAATGTGGTTGCTAGAAGTCAAAAACAATTTGATGGCACATAATCAATTGTCTCATTGATTATGATCATAACAACTGAAGGAACATCTTCAAAAAAGTTGTTCCCACAAATCTTAATGGTGAGACAAGTTTGTAATGGGGAAATCAGTCTTCAAAAAAGCCCTAATTTTGAAAAGTTGATATCAAGACCTTAAATCATGCCTGTAAAGCAGGTGGCAATCAGTGTAAACTTCTCAGTGAAGAAGACATCACATATCCTCAACCACTTGGACTTTTTAATAGGTTAACCACCAAGTTTTGCACCTGAAACTTTTAGACATTTTTTATGGTTAGCATTTTGTAGGACATTTAGTAATATTCAAGAAAAGCTGCCCAAACCCAAGCACCTCAGAACTGGTACATTAAACTGCAGTTATGCAACTGTGTTCTTCATCATCTTTGTCACCCATGAAATCACTGACAACTGAGGTTCATGAAGCATGCCCAGGTGCAGTTTTGATTTTTCAAGAGATTCATAACAAAGAATAATCAATTAAATTATTTAAATGTATTATTTAATACATAATGCTTATATAATTATAATATTTTTTTCCCAAAAAAATGCCTATCTGAGCTAGCTCCGGATCGCACAAGACCTGGAAACTTTGGAGGAAACTGTTGGGTGGCCTTGCAGTCTCCAAGAAAAGTGGGAAAATACAACCTGTTCTCATGCACTTTTTGTAGACTCCAGAGCTGCAAGAGCAGGGCCTTCAGAGCTTCTACATGTCATATGAGAGGGCTCTGCTTCCACACTGTCTCTGGAGCCTCTGAAAATCTCACAATAATGCTTGCACGATTTTGGTGGCTCCAGAGACTGCATAACAGCAGGGCCATCTTGGATGAATTCCAGAAGCCTAGTGTGTTGCTAAAAATCACAGGACGGGTTACCTGTGTTGTGCATGTCACATCTTCATCATCACTGGTCTAGGACCATCCCTTACTGCCTCCAAATAGTCATCCCACCCCCCATCTTTCTCTAAAAAAAGGTGCCAATCCTGAAGCTGGCCTAGCTGAAGATATCTTGGAGCTTCAGTACTGCCACACTAGAGCTGAGGGATAGGGAGGGGGGGAATTAGAGCTAGCTGGGGCCGTGTAGTCAAAATAAATTACTTTCTCTTGGGAACAAGGACGTTCTCACATCTGGCCAGAGGAAGGAGGAGTATTGTCACCAGAACAGCGGATGCTGTCTTAACAGGGCCATGGGACTTCAGAGAGGGGGTATCCCTTAGCTCTATTACTTGGGAACCCTGACAAAAGGAATTAGACAGATTCACAAATGATTATATTCTCCTGAATCCTGCTCAAAAGCATCTGTAGGCAAAGTCTGCCCTTAGCTTCCACTGTTAGGCTTCTTCAATTTATATTAAAAACTGAACATTACAAATATTTAATTGGGAAACTCTTTTAATATTGAATAAGTTATTTCCCTTTTTCTACTCTCTCCCCATGGGTATTGGGGGTGTTTAAATTATCTCGATCATTATTGGCCAATTGAAACATCTTTAAATAATTTTCTTGGTAGTTCCCCCCCCCCCCTTTAATCTTGAAGAAGAACAATAATATTGAGCTAAGTGCTTCTAAATTAGAACTCAAAGCATTTATTGCTTTTTGTGGGGGGAATGGGAAGATCTGATCATGGATTTTATATTTGAAGTTATTTCTTTGGTAGAAATTCATCAGCTCTAATTCTTATTTTAAAGTAGTAGCTGATATTCTCTTCCCTGAAACGCAAAGATCTTTTCATATGAAATGCGAGTTAACTTTTTCTGTTTTTTGTTTTGCTATTTCAAGAAGCCCAGGGGACTTCTTTTTGGTAGTTAATCTTTCTTGCTTTTCTACATTTTAAAAGAAAAGTGTATTATCTCTAAAGCATGCAATATTCTCAATTGTGATACCTTATACTGCCTGTAAACTTTAAAAACAATAGCAGCAGCAACAATCTTTGACTGATTTTTGTAATCAATATATTCTGCCACTTGTCAAAAGAATGTCCATTGTGTCAATCCATAAGATATTTCATTTACTAGTTATTAGGCTAAGTACGACTTTCCTTCATGAAAGTTTATTGTTGAAGCATTTTAAAAGGTTTAAGCTTCTGGAAAAACTTGTTCTAATGTCTGGTGGATGCTGGAGAAGCTTACTTCTTTCTGTATTTACAGATTAACAGAGTTGGAAGGGACCTTATAGGTCATCTAGTCCAATCCTCAACTCAAACAGGAGACCCTACACCATTTCTGACAAATGGCAGTCCAATCTCTTCTTGAAAGTCCCAAGTGATGAAGCTCCCACAACTTCCAAAGGCAAAGCTGTTCCACTGGTTGATTGTTCTCACTGTCAGAAAATTTCTTCTTATTTCCAGGTTAAATCTGTCCTGGTTCAGTTTCCATTATTCCTTGTCTGGCCTACAGGTGCTTCAGAAAATAGGTTAACCCCTTCCTATCTGTGGCAGCTCCTCAAACATTGGAAGACTGCTATCATGTCTCCCCTGGTCCTTCTCTTCACTAGACTAGCCATGCCCAGTTCCTGTAACCGTTCTTCATATGTTTTAGTCTCCAGTCCCCTAATCATCCTAGTTGCTCTTCTCTGCACTTTTTCTAGAGTCTAAACATCTTTTTATAGTGTGGTGACCAAAACTGGATACAGTACCCTAGGTGTGGTCTTACTAAGGCTTTATAGAGTGGTATTAGTATCTCACTTGATCTTGATTGTATCCCTCTGTTAATGCAGTTTAGGATTGAGTTCGATCTTTTGGCTGCTGCTGCTGCACACTGCTGGCTCATAGTTAGCTGGTTGACCACTTAGACTCCAAGATCCCTCTTGTCTTATTTTGTCCCGCAAGTTTAATTTTGACACAAAAATTACTTGTTGTGTCCAAATCCTTTCTATTAGGAATTCTACTTTAAGAAGGACAGTCATTAGACCACAAAAAAACTCTCTGTTGGGAAAAGAGATACAAAACTGCCTATAGGCCTTTGTGACTTATTTAGGCAACACTTTTTTCTGATAGTCATTGAAATTAGCTTAGATCTGGATTCCAGATCTGAATTGTATGGTGACCAACATAGAACCTTGTAATGTTACCTGGGATTATTTCCCTCGTGTTATATGGATTGGATGTTGATAGCTCCATCACATGTGATCAGTTCTTTGCCTGCCAAGTCCTTCAGGAAGCTGGTGGGTGCATGATCAATCAATTAACAATCAAATAAATTGTTAGGAGAGTGCTCAGTTGTTCTCTCTGAAGCCATCCCACTTAGAACCAAGTATAATAGTTAATTATCATCTCACTGATCATTCTTGCAGATGATTGTGGAGAAAGTGCTGGCACAATATCTGAAGAGTAAAGGTAAAGGTAAAGGTTCCCCTCACACATATGTGCTAGTCGTTCCCGACTCTAGGGGACGGTGCTCATCTCTGTTTCAAAACCGAAGAGCCAGCCCTGTCCGAAGACATCTCCATGGTCATGTGGCCGGCATGACTAAATGCCAAAGGCGCACAGAACGCTGTTACCTTCCCACCAAAGATGCTCCCTATTTTTCTACTTGCATTTTTTTACGTGCTTTCAAACTGCTAGGTTGGCAGAAGCTGGGACAAGGAGCTCACTCCGTTATGCAGTACTAAGGATTTGAACCGCTGAGCTGCCGACCTTTCAATCGACAAGCTCAGCGTCTTAGTCACGTAGCCACTACCCAATGTGAAATAGATTATCTAGACATTTTTTGGTCAGGGTTCAGGTGTGAACATGGGACATAATTTGCATAGTTTTGTGGATGGTGGAATATCATGGTTCTTTTGGATCTTTCAGAAGCATTCAATACCATTGATCTTTTGAACTGCCTAGGACAGTTAGGGGTTGAAGAGATAAAATTAATTGATTTCTGAATAAGACAAGAATCCATCTACGTGTCTGCTGCTTTTCAGGTAAAAAGAGAGAAGAATTCATTCGGGAAAGAAAAAAGTAATTGATGTTGCCAGAGGATATGCAGCCTCACAGATCCTCTAATTTTTCAAACAGCTGAACCAGATGTGGACTTCTTTTAAAGTTCGGATGCAATTTCTGTTCAATTTTATTATGGAGAAATTCCTTTGTTAGGAAAAAATGTGGTTTTGGCTCAATGAATTGCTTCATTCAGACTTTGTTAAGTATCTTATGAAACAGATTATAATACATTTGCTCAAATCCATCCACACAACAATACCTTTGATGAATGATTCCCCAGGATGGATTAAAGAAGAACCTAATTTTCTAGAGTAAGCACTTTTCATGAAGTGAGTCTATGATTTACTTACTAGGAATACAATGAGAAAAATACATTCTCCTTGATTAAAAGTTTCTAGACTTTGACAAGATTGTTATGCCAAGGATTTCTTTCCTACAGGTTATCATTTCAAATACTTATTATGTCATTTGTATTGTTGATGTATTCTTATAAATATAGCATTCCAGGTCTATTTTTACCCAGGGTCAATTCTGACTTTGTGTCACCGTCTCACTATAAAAAAAAACAAAAAACAAAAAATCCTGAATATCAGATCAATAAAAACATACATTGGTTTTCATTCTACATTTCTGTTATGTGGGTTTCATGTAGGCTTGCTTTAATTATACTGTAAATCATATAATTATTGAAAACCATTTGGCTGGTACGCAAAACAATCATTATCACCTAAGCCCTCTATTGCTGAAATCTATATATATATAAAAGTGAAAACCACTCACGCTGTAATCATGAAATCACCAGAACCGTAAAGCCTACAAACTTGAAATTTGCCACGTATGTTCCTCTTGGCTTCTAGGTGCTCACTAAGAAAGGATTTTTCGAAATGATCATCAGAGCATTAGTATTTCCTATATTATGATTAACAGACTCTGATGCTAAGGAGTTCTACTTCCCCTCCCCCACCTGAAAAGAAATCTGTTCCAAATGCAAAACACAAGCAGAGGAGAGGAGTTTCAGTTTTACTTTCACAGCAGCAACCAGGGGATTTTGTTGCTGCTGTGAAAGTAAAATAAATAAGGGAGGCTTCTGTGGGGCAAGCCTGAGGGAGAGAAGGGGGATAGGATAGGAGATGTCTCTGTGGGGCAAGGCTGAGGGAGAGAAGGGGAGAGGCTGATTGTAACTACTCATTAATTTTCAAGCTGTAAATGTCAATTTATAAAGCCCCATCACATAGTTTCTTAGCGAAGCACGGGTATCCAGCTAGTATTAGGAAATAAAATAAAAATGAACAAAGAGGCCTCAGCAGTTGTGTTTCTCCTTGAAAACCAACAGATATATATTTGCAACAAGTATCCTTCATGACACAGTGCAAGTGTTGGAGTAGTAGTGATCTTACTATTTGATAAGAGAATGAGGATTGATCTGATCAAAGAAAGGAGACACCTGAACAGAAACTGCCAAAAAAAGCAACTTTAGAGACCCAAAGAGAATGAATGAAAGCAACGGCTACAAGTTAGAAATGTAGAAGATATTCTGAACGGCTGGAACACAGAAACTCTAAAATGTGTTTGAGGCTGTTGTGGAAAAAAAGCAAGGAGGAAAAAGAGAAATGATGGAATAGGACATAGGATGATGGATTCCTGAAACTTAGGAGAGATGTATTAGCATCTTTAAAAGTGCAAGTAGAAGAGCCACAGCCTGCTATAAAGAGCTAGAATAAATTTATGGTGACCAGATTCATTAGCTCATGAAGTGCGATGCCTATCAAATCTAAAGATCAGTGATCTGAAAGAACTACTTCTGTTTCTCTATGGAGATTGTCAATCATTCAGGTCATGGTTGTCCCAAAGGTGCTTTTTTCAAAAGGCAGCTGGATTTTTGTTTGTTTGTTTTGTTTTTCCTCGAAGATGTTATGCTTCTCATCCAAGAAGCTTCTTCAGAATTGAAGAAGTTTCTTAGATGAGAAGGCAAATCTCTTCAAGGAAAAACAAAGAAAGTCCAGCTGTCTTATGAAAAAGCACCTTTGGGGCAACAACTTCTGTTATTTATAAAGTCCAATGACCATTATCCCTTTCTGCTAATCCATGTGGCAACAAATGCAGATGCAACTGATTTACAATCAAATTTGAAGAACAGAAAGAAGCTCAAGATCCTAGGGTTCAAGTGCCCTCCTTAGACACTCATACAGTCCTTGAACAGAAAGAGAGAGATTTGGGTTTGGGGATCATGGTCTGAGTTATCTGGATGATGGACTACTGGCACAGAATAAATCGTACATCACAAAGACTAGTGAAAGTATATAAGGACTTTAAATTGAACTTCAAGAGGTTGGAAGCAAAAGGCCTGAAATAGGTGTTCAGATAAGGCCTTGCAGGTTGTAGAAAGATAAGGGAAATGTTGCCATAATGGGACATATTAAAGCACTCAAGTAAAATTCAAAAATATTTTATGTTCATTTCAGGCGTGGGCTTCAAAAATGTTAGCAAGGGATTCTCTGTCTGGTTGCTGAGTGGGCATGGCCATGGTGGGTGTGGTTTAGTCAGCCTCCTCTACCATGGCAGGGGTGTGTGTGTTTTTGCACTCCCTGGGCTCTGGAGGCTTTCCTCAAGCCTCCAGGAGGGAGAAAACTGCCTCCCCAGGCTCTGGAGGCCTTCTGGAGGCTTCCCAAACTTCCGGTAGGCCTGTTTTTCACCCTCCCTGAGCCTCCGCGCATGCGCCCTGCACTTACCTGCATTCAAAATGGGTCGCATGGGATCTCCTGGGAGGGGAGGGCCATAGTGAGCGGGGCCAGCCAGGAGTGGGTTCTCCGAACTCCACAGAATCTTAGCTAGAGGTTCTTCTGAACCCTTGCGAACCCCCAGCAGCACACCACTGGTTCATTCATAAAGTTCATAGTCTTTGACTTTCCTCAGATATGGGAAATAAGTTAGAAAAGCTTGAACTCTCACTACAGAAAGACAACTACAATTCAATAACAGTGAATGAAAGTAAGATCTGTTCCAAAAAGGAACTGAAGCAATAGAAAGAAAATAGAAGATGGGATATATGTAAAAAGTGGGGGACGAATCCAGGTAACAAATTTAGCAATGCTGTGGAAGGCCTATGGATTAAACCAAAGAGAGAATGACTAAGATCAATAGATTATTGGCATCTTCTCTTGCTGCTTCTCCAATAAGAAGATGCTGCTTAGTCCTTTAGGAAGCTGAAAAGGATTCCAAAAGCTGAAAGGGATCTGAAGAAGATGCTGCAGGGCTCATGCAAGGCAACCCTTTTGGACCCGGAAACTGGATGAGCATGGAATATAGAGGGCATACGACATGACATGAAGCAAGCAACACGTAGACCAGTGGTGGGATTTAAGTAATTTAACAACTGGTTCTCTGCCCTAATGATTTCTTCCAAAAACCAGTTTGCCAAACTGCTCAGAAAGTTAACAACCGGTTGTCCCGAAGTGGTGCGAACTGGCTGAATCCCACCACTGATGTAGACCATATTTCGTGGTGCATCATTCAGTGTTGCATTATGATGTGATGTGAGCTAGACTTTCTGGTTCAGCATGCCTTGTTAGTGCAATCACATTGGAGGGCATTTTTGAAATTTAGAACAATATTGTCTCAGCATGAAAGATATCAAAGTATCTTGAAAAGTGTTGCTAGTTAAAACTGGATGGAATACATAGAAAAAAGCACCTTTAAATGCAAGCAAGACTCCGAGGTGATTGAATCCCTCAAAGGATACTTTTATCAGAAATATCATATTGGCACATATCTGGTGAAAACTGACTCTGAAAATTCCCGTGGTTTTCACCTTATTAAAAATAAAAGTTTTTCTACTTTCTCAAAACAATCAGTTGCATGGTCCAATCTCCGTACAGTCTGACAACAGAGTGGCATCACGTTAGGAGCTGATCCGCTTCGTCAGAGTCCCAAAGATGATGACCAGGTGTGAGAATGTCCTTGGTTCTCAAGAGAAAGTATTTTGTTTTGGCTACAAAAATTCCCTCTATCTAAAGTCCCTCCTCCCTGTCCCTCAGCTCCAGTGTGGCAACATGGACAAAATGCCTTCAGCCAGGCAAACTTCAGGGTTGACACAAACATTAACACCACAATCCCAACAGCTATATAAGCCATATATAAGCTCCACACAACACCTCTCCTGCGTGAGCTGCACTGGCTCCCAGTGTTCTTCCGGGTGCACTTCAAGGTGTTGGTTATCACCTTTAAAGCACTCCATAGCATAGGACCTAGATATCTTTGAGACCACCTGCTGCTACCGATAGCCTCCCATTGACCTGTGCACTCCCACAGAGAGGGGCTCCTCGGGGTGCCATCAGCCAAACAATGTAGACTGGTGGGCCCCGGGGAGGAGGGCCTTCTCTGTGGGGGCACCTACCCTCTGGAATCAGCTGCCCCCAGAGATAAGGAGAATCCAAGACCTTGGTGCCTTCTGCCGTGCCCTTAAGACCTTCCTTTTTCAGCAAGCTGGGCTGGCTTAACACATTTTTAAAATGTTTTTAATTGGTTTGTCATTGTTTTTAATTATGGGGCCAAACACATATATATCTTTTTAATTGTATTTTAATGTTTGTATTTTATGTTTTTATTTTGGCTGTACACCACCCTGAGTCCTTCGGGAGTAGGGCAGTATATAAATTTGATATAAATAAATAAACAAATAAATAAATAAATAAATAAATAAATAAATAAATAATCCTTGATTTATGACCGTTTAACAATTCTTCAAAGTTATGACAGTGTTGAAAAAAAAGAAGACTTATGACCAGTCCAACCATTGCAAATCCTTGCAGTGATATGATCAAAATTCAGGTACTTGGCAACTGATACACATTTATGATAGTTGCAATGTTCTCATGATCACCATTTGCAACCTTCCCAGGGGGCTTCTGACAAACAAAATCAAAGGGAAAGGCCAGATTTGCTTAATGACTCTGGGGAAAAAAAGTTGTAAAATTGGGCTTGATGCATTTAATCACATCCCTTAGCAATGGAAGTTCTGGCCTCAGTTGACCACTTAGACAGTAGTGGCCAAAATTGTGGAAACCTTGTGTATTTTTGAGGTTTGATGGCTAATAACACCACTTTTTTTTTTTTGGAGTTTCAAGATTTTTCCATTGCTAGAATGGCCTGGGAATAGTCGAGACCTTAACCCAATTGAAAATCTATGGAGCCGACTAAAGAAACTTGTTAGTCAGAAACGACCCAGCAATAAAACCAAGTTAATAAAAGCAATCATTCAATCTTGATTTCACATTATAACAGCTGCAGAAGTAAAAGACTGGGTTCACTTCATGGGAAAAGGTTGTAAGGCTGTAATTTATGCGGAAGGTTACCCAACTAATCACCGGACCACTTACAGCCAGCAATGATATCCCATCGCCCGGTTCGCGCTCATAGAGGACCTACTCAGGGTGCCGTTGGCTAGACAGTGGCGGCTGGCGGCCCCCAGGGGTAGAGCCTTCTCGGTGGGTGCGCCCACCCTCTGGAATCAACTCCCCTTGGAGCTCCGATTAGCGCCTGATTTTTGCACCTTCTGCCATGAATTAAAAACTTGGCTTTTCAAATCCCTCAACCTGGACTGATGATGGGGGGTTTTAAGGGTTAATTTTAAATTTTTTAGATTTTAGATTTTATTTTGTATTCTGGCTTGTGTTTTTATTATTGTGAGCCACCCTGAATCCATTGTGAGATAGGGCGGCATATAACCCAAATAAATAAATAAATAAATAGATAGATAGATAGATAGATAGATAGATAGATAGATAGATAGATAGATAGATAGATAGATAGATAGACAGACAGACAGACAGACAGACAGACAGACAGACAGACAGACAGACA
>WNWU01021009.1:0-24906 GCA_012654045.1 Ptyas mucosa | reverse complement strand
ACAGACAGACAGACAGACAGACAGACAGACAGACAGACAGACAGACAAATAAATAAATGTATTAACTGTTGTGATAATTTAGTATATCTTATTTTTTCTACGTGTTTCACTTTTCTTCTTTATACTGCAACTGCTATTCTAATAGCAAATCCTTCATAAAGGTTATTGCATTATATTCTTGATTACATTTTCTTTCCATTGATATATAATTTTATGGTACTACTCCAAAAAAAAAAGTTAACTAGTTTTAGAAAATTCATTTTTCCCAAAAGGTTTCCACAATTTTGGCCACTACTGTATGTATTCTGGAAATATAATAGCTGTACAGTTTGAAGGACTATTTCTAAAGGATAAACATGCTTTATTTCTTTGATAAATGAATGATTCTGAAGAAAATAAGTCAGTAACAATTCTGCGTGTCTCCTTTCCTCCCTTTTTAAAATTTATTTGAACAGTTCTTCATGAAATACATTTTTGATTATGCCATTGAAATTGAACAAAATATTCAAGTATGTAATTTATTTTGATGTTTTGCAGTGCTTATTTTTGACACTTATTTATTCTTATTGTACAGCAATAGTTTTTCCTGTGACACTCAATGGAAGTGAAAGTTGGTCTCTGAAGAAACAGGATAGAATGAATATTAGTGATTTCAAATGTTGGACTTGGAGAAGACTCCTGAGAATACCATGGATAGAAAAGAAACAAATGGATCAGCAAAAAAATCAACTCAGAGTTCTTATCAAAGAACAAATGAGTAGATTCAAAACTCCCATATCTTTTTTTTTATTTAAACTTCTATACCGCTTCATAGTGCTTTACAGCTCTCTCTAAGCAGTTTACAAAGTTAGCATATAGTATATTGCATATTAGCATATTGCATTAGCATTAGCATATTGCCCCCAACAATCTGGGTCCTCATTTTACCCACCTCGGAAGGATGGAAGGCTGAGTCAGCCTTGAGCTGGTGAGATTTGATCTGCTGATCTGGTGAACCACCAGTCAGCTGAAGTATCTGCAGTACTGCACTCTAACCATTGCGCCACCTCGGCTCTATACATCTTGGATGTATTAAAACTCTAATGCTGGGAAAGATGGAAGAAAAGAAAGGAAGAGGATGGCAAGAGGAAAGGTAAGGTAAAGGTAAAGGTTCCCCTTGGACATATGTGCTAGTCATTCCCAACTCTAGGAAGTGGTGCTCATCTCCATTTCAAAGCCAAAGAGCTAGCGCTGTCCGAAGACATCTCCATGGTCATGTGGCTGGCATGACTAAACGCCAAAGGCGCATGGAACACTGTTATCATCCCACCAAAGGTGGTTCCTATTTTTTTACTTGCATTTTTTACATGGTTTCGAACTGTTAGGTTGGCGGTAGCTGGGATAAGTAATGGGAGCTCACTCTGTTATGCAGCACTAGGGATTCGAACCACTGAACTGCCAACCTTTCAATCGACAAGCTCAGCATATTAGCTACTGAGCCATCGTGTCCCTCTGGAGGAAAGGAAGAGGTAGAGGAAAGTAGAGGAAAGGTAGAAGAAAGGTAGATGGAGTCAATAACTTTATTGCTCTGTTATTGCTGACCGCGGACAACAATACCTGGTTATTGAAGATTCTGCTGGAAGTCCAAAAATAGCCAGAAACACAGGAACAGCAATCCTTGTTCAAGACCCCTTTGAAGTAATGAACATCTTTATGTCTTTTCTTATCTGGAAAGACCGAAGAAAAGCTTGAATGAGGTCAATTGAAGTTGCTTCAGTGAAAAGTTGTCACTTATAGTTCTTGTGCAGTTTCTTGTGTGGGGCAGCTTCATGGTAGACTAATATTGTACTTTGATCCCTCATTAGTTTACGTATCCTTTTTTTTTTTTTACTTAATCATACAGGAAAACACAGAAGAAAATCAAAGGTGTAACCCACGCTGAGTAACTTTAGATCATTCTGTATTAATTATACTATATTGTTTTTACCTGATCACAACATGTTTTTTTATACTCCTCAAATGAGAATTGGGAGTGGGGTCATCTTATTCAGATAGAAAGAAAAGTTTTTAAAGGAAAGGGATGAGCAAAAAATATAAAACTGCTGAAAAGTGTCTTTGAAAACTCATCAAAAATTAGCTGAGACTGTGGAGAATCAAGTTATCTTCTAAAATAATCCTTTGTGTAATAACTAACCTGGGTTTCATTTTCTATGGAGAGTCTCAGTCATCCAGGTTGTGGTTGTCCCAAAGGTGCTTTTTTCAAGAGGCAGCTGGACTTTCTGGTTTTTCTTTGAAGATGTTTCTTCTTCAGAGCTGGAGAAGCTTCTTCAGTTCTGACTGGATGGTGGGGAATGGAAGGATTTATATTCCTCACAGACAGCTGGTCATTTGCATTCTTTTAGTGAGTCGTTGAGACCACATCATTTACAGTATCTCCAGTCTACAACACAGTCCTTTCTACAGTTCCAAGAAGGCTCCTCAGCCATTTGCACTACTCAGGCAACTCTGACAGATAAACCTCCAGGTGACCTAAATGACTCATTAAAAGAATGCAAATGACCAGCTGTCTGCAAGGAGTATAAATCTTGGTGTTAGCCCTGGAGGCCATCTTTTTACTTTGGATCTTCAGGTGTTAGATGCAGAAAAACAGCATATTATATATTTCCGTATAATAAGTGACACAGAGAACATGAACAAGAAAAAACAGCAGATTTATTATGAACTTTTGCAAACGGATTCCTTTTCCCTGAGGAAATAGGAATGCCGGCCATTTTGATTTCACGGTTTATATACAGTTTTCAGGATACAGAAGCTGAAATACAAACGGATACAAACGGTCCACCAGGGAATTGGTTTCAGGTCTTATATAATATATTTGGCTCATGTTCCACACTGGAAATTCCCCTCCAACAATACCCTACACAGATGTTTCCATGCTAAATGGTATCGTTATTTGTAGGCTTCTCCTCTTCTGGAATGGGCAGGCCCCAAACAGGCCCATTTCGGAATTTTACCAGAACATTTGTTGCATCATATATCCTGCAAAACAAGTGTCACAGGAACAACACAGTTTCCTTTCTCATGTTCTTACCACCAAGTTATATAATCAGGTTATATCAGGTAACACATGTCATTTAAAAATGGCGTTACTCAGGTTATACTTTTTACAGGAATAATTCATAATTCTCTCATCAGGGCTACCACACTTGGTGCTCCATTGCATGGAGTTGTAGAGATATCTAGCCATAACAACATTCTTTTCTATGGGAATCAAGGACATTCAGCCTGCATCTGGAGTGGCGTGACTAGGCAGCATCTCCAGTTGGATTGATTGGAGTATGGGATGTACATGTGGGTGCAGGGGAAGGGGCTGACTTTCTTTTGTGTGGGGGAAACCAGGAAGCTTTCAGATTTGGGTTTTCCCAGATGTGCCAATATGACATATCTAATAAAGTGGAACTTTGAGGAACTTCTAGCCTCAGAGTCTTCTTTCATTGGGGGTGTTACTTGGGACCGTGACACTTGGATGAGAAATGAAGTGTCTTCAAAGAAAAACAGAAAGTCCAGTTGCCTCTTGGAAAAAAGCACCTTTGGGATAACCCATTTTTTTTCTTTTTTCCTTCCCTGTCCAGGTTGACCCAGCCTTCCATCCTTTCGAGGTAGGTAAAATGAGGACCCTGTTTGTGGGGGCAATAAGCTGACTTTGTATAAAATAGAACACCGCTCAGAGGGGCCCAAAAAAGCCCTACTAAGCAGGTATATACAAAAGTATTGAGGCTACTGCTTAATGGATTGTAAGCTGCCCTGAGTCTCCAGAGAAGGGCGGCATATAAATCAAACTAATAAAAATAATAAATAAATTTGTGACCTTCCGAGATGGCTTTTGACAAGGAAAGTGGATGAGGGAAACTGGAGTTGCTTAATAACTGTGCGATTCACTTTACAACTTCCGCAATTCCTTTAACAAACATGGGAGAAAAGGTTGTAATATTGGGTGCGACTCAATTAAGAACCGCCTTGCTTGGCAATGGAATTACTGATCCCAATTGTAGTTGTAAGTGGAGGACAATCTATGTTTATTTGCTGGTGCTTGTCAGGGAGAGGAAAAGAATAATAGGTGGGGGTAGATAGTGATGAATTCATTTTGTAATAACATTTCATACACTATTGAATTGTTCTGACCTAGGCTCCCTTAACAAGCAGGAGGCAGGAATTACTGGCAAAACCTCTTTTATTTACACGACTGTGAATTACATTCATTCACAGTCAGCAAGGTTTGTCCAAACAGTTTTTCAAAGGAATGTTTCTCAACACATCTTATCTCGTTTGGCAAGCTGCCACGTAACTTGTTTCCAACCACAGTACAAGGCAAAACATGGAACAGAGTCTCTCAGAATCACGGAATGAATGAATTGTTTCCTGCACAAGCCCACTCCCTGTTCGCTCCTCTTTTATTTCCTATGGGAGGGGCCAATCACCTCCAAGGTGTGGCTTTTATTCCTGAGTTGACCCTGCTTTCTGAGTTGTTCTTGTCTTCTGGCAGCTCTGCGCATGCATGTACTGGGAACGGGCTCCAGCTGTCTCCTCTGCCTCCAACACAGAGCCCTTGTCCGAGCTTTCTCCAGCCCCCAGAACTGGCCCACGTTCCTCCCCAACCTCCTCACTCTCCGACTCTGCTGCCAGTTTTGCTGGCTGCCGGCAGGCCACAACATGAATTAAATTAAGACCTCAAAAAACTGCTGCCTTTTTCCTTTTGTAGGATTGTGGGTGTGTGGCTTGGGATTGTGTTTGTGTGGCTTCTGGCAAGTATCTATGTCTACGGATGTGTATACACCCATACTTACATGTATGAATACATGTAAACACAAGCATATCAGAAGTACACTTTTACTGAATGTGGTGATAATAACTAGGAATGGTTTTAACATTATTGGGTTAATTAGGAAATAGTGCATTGCATAGGCTTATACCTGTGTTCATTATGTTTTAAAAAGCAGTTTACTACTACTTCTAGGGGGATTGTCTTAAATGCAGAGTCATTTTTCATTCAGGTAAAAAATGCTAGCTTTACTTTATCATATCTGCCCTGAATACCTAAAATGGTTGAAACAATAACGCAACAAAACACAAACTCCACATTTCATCCTGTAATACCTGATGGTAATATTTATCTTCATTAAGCTTCAATGTAATGAACAAATGTTTCAAGTCCACTGGGACTTGGATTTAGGCAGCAAAATCTATTATTATGCATATACTGAGGTCAGAGAGAAGAAGGTAACATTATGTGTGGATTTTGAAACTTCCAGTTACCTATGCTGTGCTCAATGTAGATGGAAATGAATCATTTTGAAAATGCTTGCCAGATCCTAAAGCACAGCATATTTTTTATGCTCCTGCACACACATGTTGAGCTCTCTTGACAAATTGTGCACAATATTGTCCAATCTGTTCTTAAAATTGGGAACTGCTACTGGACAAACTTGTGTATAATATTGGTTAAGAAGCAAAACTTGTCAGTTAGAGAGCCCGGGTTAGAGACCCAAATGCCATGTGACAGGATGAGCTCCCGTTCTTGCTCCAGGTCCTAGCAGTTTGAAAGCATGAAAATACAGGTAGATAAATAGATTAATAGAGTTGGAAGGGACCTGGTAGTTCACCTAGTCCAACCCCTTGCCCAAGCAGGAGACATTGGTCCAGTCTCTTCTTGAAAGCTTCCAGTGATAAAGGTCCCACAACTTCTGAAGGCAAGCTGTTTCATTGGTTGATTGCTCTCACTGTCAGAAACTTTATCCTTATTTCCAGGTTGAATCTCTTCTTGTTCAGTTTCCATTCATTATTTCCTGTCTGGCCTTCAGGTGCTTCAGAAAATAGCTTAACCCCTTCTCTTTGTGGCAGCCCCTCAAGTATTGGAAGACTGCTATCATGTCTCCACAGGTCCTTCTCTTCACTAGACTAGCCATGCCCAGTTCCTGCCACCGTTCATCGTGTTTTAGCTTCCAGTCCCCTTATCATCCTGGTTGCTCTTCTCAGCACTTTTTCTAGAGTCTCAACATCATTTTTATGGTGTGGTGATCAAAACTGCAGTATTCTAAATGTGGTCTTACTAAGGCTTTATAGAGTGGTAGGTATCATTTAAATAGGTATCACTTTGGTTGGAAGATAACAGGGTTGTGTGTTTCGCAGAGAACTATGCCGTCTTCGGTCTGACCTAAGCGTAGTACATAAAATTATCTATTGTAATGTCCTACCTGTCAATGACTACTTCAGCTTCAACCACAACAATACATGAGCACACAATAGATACAAACTTAAGGTAAATCTTAAGGTAAATAAGGAGCCTGAGTGGCGTAGCAGGCTAATGCCTCCTATTAAGGCAGCATTTAACATCCAGCTGCCTGCAGTTACTGTGAGTTCTAATCTCATCAGGCTCAAGGTTGACTCAGCCTTCCATCCTTTCTAAGGTGGGTAAAATGAGGACCCGATTTGTGCGGGCAATAAGCTGACTTTGTAGAAATATACAAAAGCTTAACACATTGTAAGCCGCCCTGAGTCTCCAGAGAAGGGCGGCATATAAATATATATATATATATATATATATAAATCGCACCAAACTTGATTGCAGGAAATATGAGTTCAGCAACAGAGTGGTCAATGCTTGGAACACACTACCTGACTCTGTGGTTTCTTCCCCAAACCCCAAATCTTTAACCTTAGACTGTCTACTGTCGACCTCACCCCATTCCTTAGTGGTCTGTAAGGGGCATGCATAAGCGCACCAACGTGCCTACCGTCCCTGTCCTAATGTTCCCTTTTATTTGTATCCATTTCATGTATTAATAATTGACAAAACAAACGATCAATAAATAAATAAAGTGATGTCATGCTGGCCATATGATTGTGCAACATCTTTGGAGAACGTTGGCTCTCTTGGGTAAGAAACAGAGATGAGCACTGCCCCCTAGAGTTGGGCGTGACTGAAAAAGTTCACCTTTTACTTTGTATATATTTATTCGTGGGTGGGGGGGATCAAATCAGATTTGAAATTAATCATACAAATGCAATCAATGCTAGCTGTTTAAATAATTAAACGGGCAGTTTCAGAACCAGTTTGGATGGGAAGGAGCAATTTACTTTTGGCTCAAGCTGGTGTTTGTATTTCAAAGGAAGCTTCCCCATTAACACAAACTGAAAGGTACTTCAGATCATTGAGAGGACCATTTTTGTAGGAATTCCAAGACTTGTGGGTTTTGCTTGGCAGCTCACATTCCCCTTAGGCTGCTATTGACATAATAGAAAACCATGTACTTTAATTGCATTTATGCAAGAAATTTCTTGTCTAGCTTGGCCAGAGCAGCTCAAAACAGTTTTTTTTTTAAAAAAGAGGAACATTAAGACTTGTTTCAAATATGAAAATAAAAAACGCTTTAAGAAACCACTCCAAGGCAGAAACGCTAAGTGAATTTACATAACTCATTAATGGGTTTTTAAAATAACATACAAAACCCCTCATTCAGTAACATTTTTCAAGAGGGTATTTTATACGCATAGCTTATACAAATGGTACTGTGGTACATTTATAGCTTCAGAAGAAAACTAAAAAGGAAAATGGCATACATGCAAACACAAACACGTACATGCAAAATTAATTGGAGAAAAAGTAACCAAGCATTTGGCCCATGACTGTAAACTGAAATTGAAATTGAAACTGAGATTGAAATTGAATTTAAACCAAGTCTGATAAGTGGATGCCTTCATGAAATTTCAGTATAATTAGACTTTCAAAAAAGGAACTATCAGACATTACTAAGTATCCGCCACTTGTGTGCTGGTTATGTATTTTATATAAGACCAGACAAATGCCAGGATAATAGAGGTGCATTTCGGTTTATGAAATGGACAACAGTTGTACAGATATTCTCAGCCCGCCTGGCCACACTTGTGCTGAGCCTTGAATTAAACTGAAACATGCATGAAATGCTTGTCAGAAGTGAGTTTATTCCAGCTACAAGCCAGCTACAAGTAACGCTGAGTTCTAACAATACAAAATTGGCGCCGAGAGCCTCTGCTTTCAAGGCAAGGCCCCTCCCCTTAGGCGCGTGGCTGCTGCTCTTTCAGCCTTCGCAGCTGTTTTGCAGTCGGGGTGAAGCAATCCGTCCACTCATGCTTCCTAGTGTTGTTTGCCAGAGCTGTAAGTTCAGTTTGTTATCACCCTGTGCCACCACCACCATATGTGTCCTGTCTTCGTTGCAGTTCCACCCCCTTTGGGCGGTCTTCCGTTGCTTGCCCTCACGTCCACCCGGATTCTGCTTTTTCGGCTTTTCTATTTTGTTTTGTTGCTCATGTGTTGAGCTGCGGACGTGGCTCGACAGATATACTTAATTTGATTGAGCTTACTTACTTAATTGAATGAATGAATTAACTCGGTTTCATTAACTCAAGCACTTGCTCAAGGAAAGAAAGGAAAGAACTATCTAGCTCTGTTATTTCTATTTTTAAGTAATCAAAGAAACCAACGCTTCAGTCCAGATCTGTGGAAATGTAGTCTTTTAGGTCTAATGAAGGCAGCCCACACAACTTTCCTTTATTAGGTATTAAGAATAAAATAAGCTACTGTCTTATGAGTCAGACCACTGAACCATTTTATCCCAACATTTTGAGATAGATTGTGATTCTCTGACATTCTAGTCATAGATATGCCATCGAATTAGGACCGCTTCAGTGTAAATCAGCAGTAGGCTTCGCATTATGTTATTATCGGTTCGCTGTGCATGCTCGCTTTGTGCGTGCACACACCCAGTTCGTGTGCGCGCCTGCCTTCTGCACATACACCCAGCCTTCCACGTATGCGCTTTGTACGTGCCCCTTCCGCACATGTACCCGGCCTCAAAAATGTGCCTAAATAGAGCCAGGGCTGGTGGGTGGCCACGATTTCCGCTACTGGTTTGGGCAAACCAGTCTGAATCATCTGAATACCACCTCTGATGTAAATCCAATGCTTACGACCAATTGACCTGCCTTCCCTTTTTATTTAAAAAAGTGACTAAGATAGTTTGTTCATCTTGACATATGAGAAGGTGGTAACAGGCTGTTTGGCTCATTTAGCGTTACAGTAAGTAAGCATTTATTCACAAGGGTTGGCATCTCTTTGAGACTGTACCCTTTAATTAGTGGGACACGTATGCATTTTCTTATAATAATGAAGGAAGGAACTGTATTACTTGATGTTCTCCATTCCACCCTTGTATGTTTACCTTCTAGATTTGCTGATGGCCATCAGGGGCTGCTAGACCAGTATCTCCTTTCTCTCCGACCGGTCGCAGTTCATGTTGGCAGGGGGGCAGAAGTCGACCTCGAGGCCTCTCATTTGTGGAGTGCCACAAGGGGCGGGCCTCTCACCCCTTTTGTTCAACATTTATGTGAAGCCACTGGGTGAGATCATCTGTGGCTTTGGGGTGAGATACCACCAGTACGCTGATGACACCCAGCTGTACATCTCCACCCCAGGCCACCCAACGATGCCCTTGAAGTGATGTCCCAGTGCCTGGAGGCTGTGTGGATCTGGATGGGGAGGAACAAGCTCAAGCTCAATCCTTCCAAGACTGAGTGGCTGTGGTTCCCGGCATCCCAATATAGTCAGTTGACTCCATCACTGACTATTGGGGGTGAGTCTTTGGCCCCTGCCGAGAGGGCTCGCAATCTGTGAGTCCTCCTGGATATGCAGCTGTCCTTGGAGGAACATCTGATGGCTGTAACCAGGGGGACCTTTTGTCAGGTTTGCCTGATTTGCCAGTTGCGGCCCTTTCTTGATCGGGATTCCCTGTGCACAGTCACTCACGTCCTCGTCACCTCTCGCCTAGACTACTGTAACGCTCTCTACATGGGGCTCCCCTTGAAGAGCACCCAGAGGCTCCAACTGGTCCAGAATGCAGCCGCGCAGGTAGTGATGGGAGCAACATGGCGCTCCCACATAACACAGCTCCTGTGCGAGCTGCACTGTCTCCCAGTGGTCTTCTGGGTGCACTTCAAGGTTTTGGTTATCACCTTTAAAGCGCTCCATGGCATAGGGCCTAGCTATCTTCAAGACTGCCTGCTGCTACCGATGACTTCCTATCAACCCGTACGCTCCCACAGAGAGGGCCTCCTCGGGGTGCCATCAGCCAAACAATGTAGGCTGGTGACCCCCAGGGGGAGAGCCTTCTCTGTGGGGGCACCTACCCTCTGGAATCAGCTGCCCCCAGAGATAAGGAGAATCCAAGACCTCGGTGCCTTCCACCGTGCCCTTAAAACCTTTCTTTTTCAGCAAGCCGGGCTGGCTTAAAAATGTTTTTAAATGCTATTAATGGGTTTGTCATTTTTTAAAGTATGGGCTAAATTTATATATATATATATATATTAATTGTTTTTTAATATTCGTATTCTATGTTTTTTATTCTGGCTGTACACCGCCCTGAGTCCCCAGGGAGAAGGGCAGTATATAAATTCAAATTAAATTAAATTAAATTAAATTAAAATCTAGTCATCCTGTATCCTACAGGTGTGTGATATATTTCCAGATCAAAATGCTCTGATTTCCCCAATCTGATCCCAAAACAAGACATGGCAATTTTAAGTATACCAGCATCACAGTGAGCCATTCTAATCTAAGCAAAATAATTTTAATCTGGAAACAGCCTACTATAACTATGAAGTTGGAATGCTCAGTTTCAATGTAGACTAAATTCTAGTTTGTTCAGACACTTAAAACACTTTTGCTGAGGTAGGAATAGGATAGTTTTAGATCCAAACATTTTCATCTCAGCTTCAGCTGTGGCTACTAATTTCTGCACCATTTCCACATTCTTACTCTTGCCTTCTGTTTGAACTTGCCCCTCTGACTCAGATACTGGAATTACTTTATATCTCCTACTTTTAGGTTCTCTTGAAATATGATGAAAATGAAAAGAAGGACTGGGGGGAAACTTGATAGCAGTGTTCCAATATCTCAGGGGCTGCCACAAAGAAGAGGGAGTCAAGCTATTCTCCAAAGCATCTGAGGGCAGGACAACAAGCAATGGGTAGAAACTAATCAAGGAGAGAAGCAACCTAGAACTAAGGAGAAATCCTGACAGTTAGAACAATTAATAAGTGGAACAACTTGCCGCCAACATTGGAAGTTTTTAAGAAGAGGTTGGATAACCATTTGTCTGAAGTGGTGTAGGGTTTCCTGCCTAAGCAGGGGGTTGGACTAGAAGACCTCCAAGGTCCCTTCCAACTCTGTTATTCTATTCTATTCTTGAAATGGATGCCCACTGAATGCTTCTGACACATTTTCCCAAATCTATCACATTTTTGCAACTTTTTTTTTTAAATGAGGACATTGGTCTCCTATTCACAGAACCATCAACAAATATCTTTACATTTCTGTTTTAATTGGAATTGCTATTTTAAAATCAGGGAGTACATTTGCTACCTTTGTTTCAACAGCCCCAAAGGGCTGCTTAATGTTGATAGCATTTTGTCAAACCGTTTGTAAATGTTTATCACTAAACCTAACATTGTTGAGCCGGTGAACATCTTTGGGAAACCTGTTCTTTGGGCTGCAGATCAACCGAAAACATGCTTGAATGCCACCCCAAAATACCACATACTCTGAATAGTTTTCTGGAATAGGCTATTGAGTTTCTCCCTTGCACTCTCTGCCTGGCTGTTGTTGACAAGCAAGGATTAATGGTCTCTCTACTGTTTGGAAGAAACGTGAAAGGTCTCTGCCAAAGGACTAGGAGGAGTTGGCTTGCAAATGTATAGCTTAAAGCTCTAGGGAGAAACATGCATCAACATTTGTGCTTTTTGCTGATCTGTAGCCCAAGGAATATGCTAATTATGTTAGTTTAACTGGTTCAAATGTCTAAGAGTTGGAGATAGATTTAAAAAGAAAACAGCTCTTATTCTTGTAGCCTGCTGAGCGCATCAGAAAAATTATTTTAAAGTGGCACAAAAGTAGGCCTTTCAGGGAAAAAAATTATTCTGAGTAAGAAGCAGATGCATCTGGGAGAGGCCACAAAATCAATGGTGTTGTATGTTGTGATTTATGACATTTATATCAGAGGTCTCTTGATGCGAATAATGTACAGTACATAATTTGCATCATCTATATCAGCATTTCCCAATCTCAGCAGCTTTAAGATGTGAGGACTTCAAGTCTCAGAATTCCCCAGCTGGAACTGACACATGTGATGTCACTTGCCACCCATCCACACACACACAAGAAATTATATATTTTTGCAACATTAAGAGTAAAATGCACATCTAATGCATCTACATACACTTGCCGTAAGAAACATCTTGCTTGTTGCTAAGATCAGAGATGTGTTCAGGCAATAGAGAGGGAAAATTCTTTGCAATAACACTTACCTAAGGGACGTGGTGGCTCAATGGCTAAGATGCTGAGCTTGTTGATCGAAAGGTCGGCAGTTCAATGGTTCAAATCCCTAGTGCCGTGTAACGGGGTGAGCTCCCTTTACTTGTCCCAGCTTCTGCCAACCTAGCAGTTCAAAAGCATGTAAAAAATGCAAGTAGAAAAATAGGGACCACCTTTGGTGGGAAGGTAACAGCATTCCATTTGCCTTTGGCATTTAGTCATGCCGGCCACATGACCACGGAGACGTCTTCGGACAGCGCTGGCTCTTTGGCTTTGAAACGGAGATGAGCACCACTCCCTAGAGTCAGGAACGACTAGCACATATGTGCAAGGGGAACCTTTACCTTTACCTAATGGAATCTCCACCTGAAATATATTAAAACATCGTATTTTCAGAGAAATGTTTCTCCAATTCATTTTTTAAAAAATGAACATTGTGCCATTTTAAATTAATTCAAGTTTTAGAGTGGCTTCATAATTTGATTTTCAGCTGCAATGTCTTTTATTGTGTATTACTTTGATTAAACCAAGGTTGCAAAAGAAAAAGCTCAGAAATATGCAAAACAATTAATGATTGTAACAAAATAGTCCAGTAAGTGTAATACATCCATAAGCCAAAGTTTTGTTTGATTGGAATTAATTTTTGATATCTGAGCACCTACTTCTTAGCTGCAAAAGAGGCAGTACGCAAGTCTATTAGATTGTTTTTTTATGTTTCTAAAATGCATGCCCATATTTCAGTTGTATAATCCCAGAGAGCTTTGCAAAACCTCCTTGCACACCTTCTACAAATGCAATAAAACAGTAGCAGCACAAGAATACCTGTAAATAAATTCATAAAACACTATTTTTAAATTTTCCACCTTCTAAAAATAAAACTATTTCAACATTTTCATATCTAACATCTGCATGAGAATTACACTTTCTTCATAAGGGGAGAAATAGTTGGGTGATTAATGCACAAGTGAGTGAACCAAGGTTCTGTCTTGCTTCTAATCCTTGTACTATCCATGTCCCTTGCCTGTTGCATGATCAGTGATTGAGAAAAGTTCCCTTGCTTTCAATGTGAAATGGAATCTTGGTTCCCTCCAGTTTTAAGATTTTTCTTAAAAAATCATTTTCTGAAGGAAGATGTTAAAGGCAAAGGAGACATCTGAGAAGATCACCTGTCTAAGAAAGTAGTATTGTCACAGGGCACAGAGGCCGATACTGATCAGCTGTAGAAGAATAGCAAGAGCACTTAGACATATATACCGCTTTATAGTGCTTTTACAGCCCTCTCTAAGCGGTTTACAGAGTCAGCATCTTGACCCCAACAATCCGGATCCTCATTTTACCCACCTTAGAAGGATGGAAGGCTGAGTCAACCTTGAGCCTGGTGAGATTTGAACTGCCGAATGGCAGCTAGCAGTCAGTTGAAGTAGCCTGCAGTGCTGCACTCTAACCACCTCGGCATTCTAATCATCTCGGCTCTTATAGTGTTTCTTAAAGGCGTAAAAAGTCCTACCTGTGAGTAGAAATTACTCTCCCCACAAGTAGAAATGCTATAGAAATTTTCTGGTTGCTTCCAATTGACCTTCTAATTTGTAAAGCTTCTATTTCCAATGTCTCTTTATCAGCATCCTGATAAAGGGTGACCTCATCCAACTGATTGCCTATTATGCTGTCAAGATTCCATGTGTCATATGGTAACTTTTTACCGCCATCCAGGTCATCTGGGATTTTGTAGGTTTAGACTTTGTGTCTGTTGGCCAATTGTACCTTTTCCCCAGGCAATCTGCAAGGACACATCCTTGCATGGGAACTGGTTGATGGACATATATCAATAGGCCTACGGGCTCTCTGTCACTTTTAACAATTGTACATCAGTCATAGCATGGTTGATGGATGTGTTAACCCTTAACCACAGACATACTATTTCAGCTACGCTGTTACAGACATGAGGTCATAATGACCGCTTTAGCTGCTGGCTGTAATCCAGGTAATTGCACTACAATAATGTGACTAGTGGTTCTGGATCTATTGCTTCCAAAAGGTGCAGGAGACCATTTGAATTTGTTCTTGCCGTATAAATTATTGCACGGCATAGATTGTATCTGGTCATCAATTTCATCAGGAGCTTCATCATCGCTGATGTCAGAATTGGCGGCAGCTATGGGTTCCTCATTGTCCATTACAAAATTTTAATTGCAATCTGATTCCACTTCACTCAGATCACTCTCTGCTTCTTCATACCATGTTAGAACAGTTTCTTCAAAGGTTGGGTCACCAAATCGCACTCTTTTTGGCAGAAAATGTGGCCCCGACCAGTGATGGATTGCCCCTGGTTCAGATCAGTTCTATAGAACTGGTAGTAAAACTGGCAGGAGGCTCCGCCCACTGACCCTGACGTCTTCAGAAGCGATCTACTCATGCGCAAAAGCTTCTGCGCATGCGCGAGCGAAGCAAGCACATGTGTGCGGTCCCATTGCAAACCGGTAGTAAAGGTAAGTACAACCCACCCGTGGCCCTGACATTATAAAAAATATATACGTTAACAAAGTCAAAATGACCGCAATTCTGCAGTCAAAATGACCGCAATTCAAATTCAAATGCCGCTACAGAAAACACCAAATAACTTACGTAAGCGCGATACTGCATACACTCCTATTGGTGGGAAAAGAAAAGCTATTCACAACCAGAATAGTCCATTTCTAAAAATAGGGATGTTCCAAACATTTTGGAAAACTGTTGCGGTCACTCTGACCACAGGTCTGTGGTTATGGGTTAATGTAACCTTACAATTTCCTTCAATTTGCAAAGAAAGTTCCTCTTAATGCCCCCATAATGGCAATTGGTTACAGTTAGGATATGATGTTAACTGCTGGCTCAGAAGATAATATTATAAATACAGATGCATTTATTGCTTCAATATTCAGTGGATGTAGAAATGAAGTATGCCTTTGATTTGTCTGTTCTCCCTTCAGAGTTAGACAAAGCAGCATTTGGAAAGCAGCATTTCCCCCCCAGTACTCTTGGGTAATAGGCATATGATTTTAAGGAAGGGCTTGGCAGCTGCTTGGATGAATTCTACAGTTGAGAAAAATGACATTGGAATGGAAGTGATGAGCACTGAACGATTGGGCAGAATATTCAAAACCATCACTGGGGTTTTATGGCAAATAGAAAAATTGAAGCTCCTGAATTGGAAAATGTCAGCACAATTTTATTAGTTAAGCTGGACTGCCACTCATCAATCTTGAGTTAAAGTTAAAAAATATGTGCATAAAGAGTCTTCCAAGTACAATATCCACTCTAGCTTGACAAGAGCTCTGTAATTTTTATATGCAAAGGCATGTCATGTTAGCTTAGCTTGCTGGCAAGCTCACTTCTAGCTTCCCCCCTTAAGATCCCATGGCTGTTTCTAGTTTAATAATTCCAGCTCTTATTTGAACCAGCATCCAACCAACTTTCTTTGAGATGAGAAGCTAAAAACAATCTGGCTTGGTAAGTGATTGGGTAGAAAAATCATCAATAAGCTCTAGACAGGCAGTCAGAAAAAAAATTACAGAAATAGCCTGTGATAAAGCTGCCCCCTACTGATACCAATAAAACTGTATTACATGTAGTAATCAGATTCCAGCTTAATTTGAAGCGTACCTTTATCTTTTTCAAGGGATACCCTTCATTTTGAATGTTATCATCTTCTCTCTCTCTTGTTGATTTGATTTTCTTTGCATTGCTTTGACAAAATAATTCATAATTAAATGTCTATGGATGAGAAGGAAGGACTCACTGGAGAAGAGTCTAATGTTGGGAAAGATTGAGGGCAAAAGAAGAAGGGGACAACAGAGAATGAGGTGGCTGGATGGAGTCACTGAAGCAGTAGGTGTGAGCTTAAATGGACTCCAGAGGATGGCAGAGGGCAGGAAGGCCTGGAGGAACATTGTCCATGGGTCACGATGGGTCGGACATGACTTCACAACTAACAACAACAAAAATGTCTATGGAGATCATCAGACATCCAGGTCACAGTTGTCCCAAAGGTGCTTTTTCAAAATGTCACTGCGTTCTTGTATTTCCCAGCTGAGCTGTCATTTTTGGTCTAATAGGCTTACTGTAGTTTTGCCAAGTTTTGTTATCAGTATTAAGTGCACAAGCGTGCATTCCTTTCTAGCCTCCATTATCCTTCTTCTTACTCCTTTGTTCTCCTGCCAAGAGGTGAGGCAGGAACGCTGGCAAGATGTAGCCAATTAATTAGATAGTAAGAGTTATCTTTATTTTTACTTTACAATAAAATGAGTTTTCATAGAAATACTTCTTCGGGTTTTATTTTCTTAATGTATACTTTTGAGGAAAAGCCACGGTCCAAACCTCTAAACCAGGGTGCGATTATCTCAGAGCCAGGATGGGATCAATCAACTCCCTGACACCTGGTAGCAGTTGGACGGTTAAAAGTTATGGCTTTTTCCTTGTTTGTTACTTCTGATAAGACCTCTAGGCTACTTAGTTAGGATGATTAATTTTGCGACTGCGGAATGCTAATTTTTAATTACCTACTAACATGCCGAAGAAGAAAAAGAAAAAAAGACCACTCTTTGTAAATGATTTTATTGATCTTTCCAACGAAGAGCAAACAGAAAGGAGATTTTCAAGTTTTCGGCTGCTTGCCTCTGCAACCCGACTAGGAGAAACAGCCGTGGGAGAAACTCAAACTGATAAAATGCCCTTGCAGAGGCTTCAGGAACAACAATATGAAAGAAATGCTGCTTTTGAAGGCAATGAACAACTGAGGTCAGTGATATCTCCTAATTATGCATTTTCACAGACAATTCCTGTAGAAGCCCAAAGATTTGAAACGCTTGGTGCAAGGTCAAAGTTTTCATAAACCGTGGAGCATTTTTCCTCCCACACAGAGAGAGAAAAGATTTGTTATTCTCCTCAAAGCTCTGAGCAAGCCATTAAAAGTTATCGTGATCTAATACAAGTTTATGAACACGAGCTATCCCAGGCTAAGATGGATTTGTTTATGCTTGAGAAAGATAAGAGAGAGCCTCGTGACTTAAAAATCTCTAAAAGTGCCGTTTTGGCTTCTTCTTCAGAGCCAAAGACACACCCCCTGGTGGATTCTGTGTCAGGCCAGTTAAAACAGAGAGCAATGTACACGTCACATGAAATCCTCCCTGATCAAATTACAAGTGCCACATATGCAGACCTGCCTGAAACTATAGGTACAGCACCATCTGCTGGCGATAGTAATTTACTAGAGGAAGCTGAAAGGCAACACAGTTTACATGAACATTTTGAATTGTTGCAACAGATGTTAGCAAATGTGTCCTTGGCTCGTTCAAATATTCAGGCTGAAATGCCACAAGTGTTTCCACAGACCTGATCTCCTACACCCCTTGGTGGTGTTGGTGTCTCTATAGATGGAACACAACAACGCTTAATGCGGCAAAGGCAGGCTCAAGCACAAATGGCAGCTGGAATACAGCAGATTCCAATGCAATAGCCACAAATGCCTGCATATGTGCCCCCAGCCATGGCACAACCAAGACCAGCTCCTGGTCCACCTCCAATGGGACAGCCAGCATATCAAATGCATGTTCCTCACCAGGCATTTTCTGTTGCTCCACTAACTGGTGAGTCCAAACTAAAAATGTCAGGATGCAATTATAAAGCCTGGGTCAGTGAGATTACACTATTGCTTCTCAGAGAAGGCACTCACTGCATGGTTTTTAATCCTCCTGCATAGCCATGGACTCCTGCAATAAGAGACTTAGAGATTAGAGCTCGCACAACATTATTGATGTCCATAGATACTGAACTGCAGGTCACTTTTCCGCCTGATGCAACAGCCCAACAAATTTGGGCCCAATTGGAAAATTGCTACAGGCCCGTTTCAATTGAATCTTTGTGTTTGCTCATGTCTGAGCTCCACGGTTCAAGATTGAAACCTGGTGATCAAATTGGAGGACATTTGACCAAACTGAAAGGAATCAGAACAGAATTGAGAGAAAGAGTCATAATATTGATGATATTCAAATGATCAGCATTATCATTAACTCATTGAGCTATGAATGGAAAGATGCTGTTACAAAAATTAACCAAGTCCCTATTGTTCAACGCACAGTGGACAATGTATGTAGACTGTTAATTGAAGAGGAAGCTTTCATGTTAGCCACACCACATTTGAGGGAACCACTCGCATCAAGAGCTCCAGCGAGGCATCACTTCTGAGGAAGGGCCTTCATTCCAAGGATGCCAAGATGCAACATCTGCAATCATGTGGGACATGCCACCCGGGATTGTCCCCAATGAGCTCCAGCTCCCGTCTCATACCAGCCCAGGGGAATAGATTCCAGAGGCAGAGGCAGAGGCAGAAGACAAGGGTGTCGTGGTCCAAGGTGTGATCCACAAGCTCCACTTGCTACACTGGCAATAACCAATGATCCACAACTTCATCCAGAGTACGATAGATGGCTTTTGTGGACTTTGGACAGTGGTGCAGCATTACATGTTACCTACAGAAAGGAACTTTTCACAGAGATGCACGAGCCTGAACCTGAGCTACGAGAACTTTATTCTTTTTCCAATCATCCTTGTAAGGTCGTAGGAAAAGGAACTGTTTATGTTGAAGAGCTTGATACATTCATCCCTGATGTTTATTACATACCAACAGCAAATAGCAATTTGCTTAGTCAAGCCCACTTGTCTAGAGCTTTAAAGTTCCAGGTTCACCACCTTGAGAAAGCAAGTTACATAGTTAAAAATGGAGATATTGTTGCTGATGATTGGTGGTGTTTATTACTTAAAGCCAAAGCCTAAATCGCAAGCACAGGCAAGTATACAAACTCCAAAGGAGAGTGCAGGCCCAGAGAGAGATGCTCCAGAGAGAGATCCTGTTGCTACTCCAAAGGCTCCTAAAGCCAACAAAAAGAAAATTAGGAAACAGGTTGCTCAGAGCAAGCCTGAGGTTCCTCATAAAACTGTCAATGTTGAAAATTCACTAACTTGTAAACCTTTGCATTACAGGTGTATCCACAAATGGCATAGAAGATTGGGGCATGCCAGTTTCCGTGTTCTTAGGAAAATGCCGGAATTCGCAAAAGGTTTGGATCTAAAGGGGTGTAAGGTGTTTTGGATTGTGCTGTCTGCAAGAGAGCCAAATCCAAAGCAGCAGCCATTCTCAAACACGCTACATGCCTGTCAACATGCATTTTTGATTTGGTACACACTGACATAGTTGGTCCATTTCTGCCAACCCTTGGTGGCGGGAAATATTTTCTAACAATTGTTGATAATTATTTTAGATATGGATATGTATATCCTATGAAAGAAAAATCTGAGACTTTTCAGATCTTTAAAGACTTTGAAGCCCTTGTTTCTACCCAACACCAAGTTTGCATCACCAGAATCCAGAGTGATTGTGGTGCCGAATTCATGTCTCAGCATTTCCAGGATTGGATGCGTAAGAATGGAATTATACATCAGACTTCAGCTCCTTACACACTGGCTCATAACGGGGTCGTAGAACGACGACAAGGGGTCCTGCAAACCATGATGCGTTGTCTCCTAGAAGACGCCAACCTTAGTATGCCATACTGGGGTGAAGCTATCAAATATGCAAATTACATTGTCAACCGTACTTGGAGCAGTGTAATAAATCAGACTCCTTTCTTCATGATGTATGGTTACAAACCAGATCTCAAAAACCTCCATATTTTTGGTTCATACGCTATGGTGAACATTCCCTTAGCTCAAAGAAGAAAAGGAGGTCCAGTAGCAAAGAGACTGAGATTTATGGGTATTGATGACAACTCAAAATGGAGCAAATTTATTGACTCTAAACATGTAATTGTGATTTCCCAATCTGCTAATTTTGAGGAAGATGTTGACTGGTCCAGGATTCATTCCAATGATTCTGGAGTTTATTTTCCTAGAGATGATGTTGTTGATGCCACGCAGCCTGATGGCCAAGATTCACAGGCGAAAGTTCCATCCACCAGTTCTTCTCCACCTGATGTTCCGTCTTCGCTAGCCACGGATGCTGATGCTAGCGACGAATGTGAGGACAAGGACGAAGCAGAAGAAGAATGGACTGTTGTTCCGAGACGTTCCAAGAGGGCCACAAAAGGAATCCCTCCACAACGATTTTCATGGCAACTGACAAAAGCACCCTTGCCTTTGATTTGCAATGTTACACTTCCACCTGATATGTTCACACAAATCAAGTATCTTCCTGATTCAGAGCAATAGAAGTGGTATGATGCAATGCAGGTTGAAATGGACAGTCTAAAGAAACTTAAAGTATTTACTCCTGCAAAACCTCCAGCAAACAAAAGAATCATTGGCACTTGATGGGTCTACAGAATCAAAAAGAAACCAAATGGTGAGTCATTGTACAAGGCCAGACTTGTAGCTCAGGGTTTCGCTCAACGTTATCCTGAGGACTACACAAATACCTACTCACCGACAGTCAGAACTGAGAGTGTAAAAATTGCTTTAGCAACTGCAACTATCCTTGGCTTAGAAGTTTTCCAGTTCGATGTGGACACAGCTTATCTACATGCTGACCTAGATGAAGAAATCTATGTGAGAGGTCCTCCAGGTTTCCGACAGCAAGAAGGGATACCTGGTTCCTACAAAAAAGTCTTTATGGTCTGAAACAGTCTGGTTTAATGTGGTACTTATGTCTTACTGACAAACTAAATTCAATGGGCTTTATTAAGTCCGAAACTGATGAGTGCTGTTCACAAAAAGATCTAACAATGCATATGAAATAGTTCTTGTTTATGTTGATGACATTGTTTATATTGGTCCAAATAAGCAGATGAGTGAAAGTTTTGCCAAAGCTTTGCAGAGATACTTCACATTGAAATCTTTAGGTCATATTAGCACTTATTTAGGTGTTCAGATTGACACCTAAAGGTGTTTAGTCTTTCACAAGAAGATAAAATTGAACAAATTTTGCATCATTGCAACATGAAGGATGCTAACACAACAAAGACACCCATGCAAACAGATTTTCACAACTTAACACAAGAACCGAGTCCTGAGTTCGAGGATCAAACACTTTATGGTTCAGTCATTGGGTCACTGTTGTACATTAGTAGTTGGACCAGACCCGACATTGCACTTAGTGTTAATCTCTTGTCACGACACGTAGGTAAGGCAAAACAGTTTCATTGGACATGCGTCAAGAAATTATTGAGATACCTAAGGCACACATACTGATTATGCAGAGTTATGTTGTTATGCAGATTCTGATTGGGCGAGTGATAAGAAATCATGCAAAAGTACTTCAGGTTATATGATGTTCTTGAATGGATGTCCTGTTTATTGGCAAGTGCGTAAACAGAATTTTGTTTCTTGTTCATCTACTGAAGCTGAATATGCTTGTGTTTCAGATGCATGTAATTCTCTAACTTGGTTTGATGCTTTAGTCACAGATATCTGGACACGTCCGATCCGACCAATCACCGTGATGGAAGACAATGAATCGGTGGTTTATATTTCTGAATCACATTTTACAGGTTCTAGGTCCAGACACATTGACATCCGTTATCAGAACATAAAACAATTGGTGAAAAAAGGTTTTGTTAAAATGCAATATGTATCTACACATGATCAAATTGCAGATATCCTCAACAAGCCACTCCCAGCAGCTCAACACGAGTATCTGCGTAAGAAGATGTGCCTTATTTGATGATGTACCTGATATTCACTCAACTGGCAAAGAAGGGGATTGTCACTGCATTCTTGTATTTCCCAGCTGAGCTGTCATTTTTGGTCTAATAGGCTTACTGTAGTTTTGCCAAGTTTTGTTATCCGTATTAAGTGCGCAAGTGTGCATTCCTTTCTAGCTTCCATTATCCTTCTTCTTACTCCTTTGTTCTCCTGCCAAGAGGTGAGGCAGGAACACTGGCAAGATGTAGCCAATTAATTAGATAGTAAGAGTTATCTTTATTTTTACTTTACAATAAAATGAGTTTTCATAGAAATACTTCTTCGGGTTTTATTTTCTTAATGTATACTTTCGAGGAAAAGCCACGGTCCAAACCTCTAAACCAGGGTGCGATTATCCCAGAGCCAGGATGGGATCAATCAACTCCCTGACACAAAAAGCAACTGGACTTTGTTTTTTTCCTCGAAGATGTTTCACTTCTCATCCATGAAGCTTCTTCAGCTCTGATTGAATGTGTATGATGGAAGGATTTATATTCTTTGCAGTCATCTGATTATTAGTACTCTTTCAGAGGCCACTTCGAGGTTTATCTGTGCCCTCAGGGTCACCTGAATAGTACAAATGGGTATGGAATCTTTTTGAAACCACTGAAAGTATTGCTGTAAAGGACTGTGTTCCTTTTAGCAGTTCCAAAAAGCTTTCACACACCCATTTGCACTGTTCAGGTAACCTTGAGGGCATAGATAATCCTCCAAGTGGCCTCAAGACTCTCTGAAAGAGTGCTAACGACCGGATGACTGCAAGGAATATGAATCCTTCCATTCTCCAATATTCAGTCAGAGTTGAAGAAGCTTCTTGGATGAGAAGTGAAACATCCTCGAGGAAAAACACTAAAAAGCACCTTTGGGGATATTCATTCTCAGCAAAAACCCTTGAAACATTGTGGGAATAGAATCCATGCCACCATTGTGGCTTACGCTTTAAGGACTTGCAGAATTATGCAGACAGCATAAATGTGTTGCTGAAAAGAACTCGGGAGTGGTTGCTATATACCTTTCAAAACCAAATCATGAACAGGATTTGAAGGTGGTAGTATCCATAAGTAAAAATTGTAAGATGAAACAGAGATCTAAATAGAGCCTTTGATTTACACATACTTTTAGTAAGAGTGCAAATTCAGAATACAAATTTAAATTCAACAGTAATACTCAAGAATTTGTTGAAAAATACCTAAAGTAAAAATGTACAAAAACATTAACATTAGCATGTATCTCTGCTGCCTATTCCTTGTCATGCACTTATACATATAGGCAAGATGCACTGCTACATAAAGTGTGTAAATTATAACTATACAATTCTTGCTTGTCTTCCAACAATAATATATGTTTGCTCTATTGCTATTGCTTACTGCTATAGCTAAGTATGCTCCAGTTTTATTAGCTCTAGAAATGTTATCTGTGGAGATTAGACACAGGTACAAAAATAGCATTGAATACTTATGTCTACAGATAAGCATCTATTATTTTTTAAAATTCCTCAATCAATTATTTTTGGTTCTTCCTATATTGTCCTTAGGGATAGGTGGATCTGTCAGGTTGTCTTGCTTTCATATTCAGTATTTTTCACACACAAGTAAAGTTAACCTAAATTTCACTTTCTTATAAAAAACTTTGCTAAATTCCTACTAAAATAGATTAGACCAAATCCAAATGATGAAAACAAAACTGCAATCCTTATCCTATTATTTAATATTTTTATTCGAAGTGTACTTGTATTAATTACAAGTACAAGTATATACTCAAGTATAAGCCAACCCGAATATAAGCCGAGGAACCTAATTTTACCACAAAAAACTGGGAAAACTTTTTGACTCGAGTATAAGCCTAGGGTGGGAAGATTTTTTCTTATTTTAAAGAATAAAGGGAGGAGAGCATATTTACTATTTAGATGTATATGGCTTCCCCTTCGCCCCAAAATAGACCAAAAATATTTTTTTTAAAAAAATCCACAAAGAAAAAAAAAGTGTACCATCTCCCGAACAAAATCTCAATTTGTCTCCATATATTTTTACTGAAGTTGTGAAAGTTAAAGACTGGCAGATTCTGATGTATAGATACATTTTAATGCATTTTGATTTCTGTTCCAGAAGTAGCAATTTATGGTTGTTATTTTTTTCAGAGATCAAATACTATTTACATAATTGGACGGGGGGGAGAGCCCTCTGGCAAATATTGAAGTCTTTTTAGAAAAAAAAATGTCTCTTATTTGGGGATCTTAATAGCAGATAAAACAATTTCTGATTAATATTTGAAGTTACTTGCTCCCTTGCTCCTAAAGGCAAGCTAACCAGTCACATCTGCAGTTGCGCCTGGTTAATACTTCAGTGTCAGCTGAAGTGGGTCAGGAACTGCCTGTAGAATTCTTCAAATTGCTGAGATAGTTTAAAACCAAGTGGGAAAAAATAAAACGAGAGAGAGAGAGAGAGAGAGAGAGAGAGAAGCTGGGATGCATGTTTCCAATTTTAGCTGATGTTATTTTTTTTCCATAAAACAAACCTTGGAAATAACAAAATGTAGGCTGGGTTAGACCCCATAACCAAGACAAAAGATATTCTTTGTCTTGATTGGTTAAACAGATATGGACCAGAAACATTAAGAAAGAACAGTGAATAAGTTATGTTTGATTGTTTTAATGACATTTTAATTTTATTGAAGGCTACCTAAGGAGATTTTATGACTTCCATTTAACATTTTCTTTCCTTCCTCCCTCCACTCTCCCTCCCTGCCTCATTTTTTTGCTTAGTGTGATGGTCTCTCTCTCTCTCTCTCTCTCTCTCTCTCTCTCTCTCTCTCTCTCTCTC
>WNWU01021008.1:0-13158 GCA_012654045.1 Ptyas mucosa | reverse complement strand
ATCTATCTATCTATCTATCTATCTATCTATCTATCTATCTATCTATCTGGGATGGGTTCTAAATTTTTTTACTACTGGTTCTGTGGGTGTGGCTTATTTTGTGGGCATGGCTTGTGGGGGGGGTAATGTGACTGGGTGGGCCAATTTTTTTAAAAAAAACTTTTAAAAGCATTTTTTCTACAACCTTAAGAAAAAAATGCTTTTAGAAGCTTCTGATGATTAGGCAAGTCAGCTGGGATCACCAGAGGCTTTTAAAGGCATTTTTTTTTCAGCTAGCCATGAAAGGCGAAAGGGAGCAGAATGCCCCCTCCCACATGTTGGGGTAGACCAGGTGTCTCGATAGAAAAACACTTAATCTTTCCCCTGGCTCAAGTTGATGAAGGAAGGGAGGAGAACTTGTGGCTCAGAAGGTTAATTCAACTGCCCAACATGTAGGAAGCCCAAGTTTGAATCCGAGTAAGGTATGGCTAGCTGATGAAAGCTAAAAAGTCTCCCTTTATTTCTTTATCAGCAAAATATAAATTTGGTATAAAATGGTTTGTCGTGAATGCGACTGCTTGAGGGCTCCTCGATTGGAGCTGAAAGGCGAAAGGGAGCATAATGCCCCCTCCCACATGTTGGGGTAGACCAGGTGACTCAATCGAAAAACACTTTATTTATATATATCCATCCTATATAGATATCAGTATCAATATAGATATCAATATATTGATATATCGATATGTAGATATATATAAGAAAGGTGTGTCTAACTAATCAGAGAAGTGTTACATAAAAGCATCTATAGACAGGACAAGAAGATGGAAACTTATCAAAAAGAGATCCAACCTAAAAATAAGGAGAAATTTCCTGACAGTGAGAACAATTATCCAGTGGAATGACTTGCCTTCAGAAGTCGTGGGTGCTCCATCACTGGAGGTTTTTAAGAAGAGATTGGATACCCATTTGTCTGAAATAATATAGGGTTAGGGTTAGGGTAGAGGGGCTCCTGCTTGGGCAGGGGGTTGGACTAGAAGGTCCTCCAACTCTGTTATTCTGTTAAGTCTTTTAGCTAAGTAAAGAATCTATCAGAGATTCCCTATTAACTATCTTTATTTCTATTGCTATGAGTGATCAATAGGTTTATAGGTGCAAGAAGCAGGTATGTGCAGAATTGCATTTCAACACAGATTCCCCCTTATGTAAACAGGCCTGTCCTCCCCATAGCAGTTACATACAACATACAACATATTTACGTGCGCAATATCACTCAACATTCTGCAGAAGTGAATTAAATATTTGCACGTATGCAGGACGTTTTGCACTTTTGCAGCACGGTGTACAAATATATGCAAACTTTCTGCCCTAATGGAAAAGAGTTTCATAAATTGTTCCAGACTACATACAGTAGGCTTACTCAGAACTTGTATATTATATCTACGGCACTGAATTCTTGTGAAAAGGGGAAAAAAAGCGCAACAGCACCTCTAGACTGTTTTCTTTTGGCTGACCGTTCTTTGGCTCTGACTCATTAAAAGCTGACTTGGGACAATTTTACAGGAAGGTGTTACCTCATAACTCTGAAGTCTGCTTCATAAAGTACATGATAGGCATGTCTTCTTGTCAAGTTTTTTTTTCTTCCAAAATTCAATATTGCCTGGCTGCTTTTATGATGAGTTCCTTGGAGCTCCATGAATTATTAAGAACAGGTTCCGATGTTGTAGTACTTTATTTATTTATTTATTTGTACATATAAGAATGGTTTCAGAATCCAGCTGAGGGACAGACTCTGCCTGCTTTTATACAGGCTGGGTTGGAGCACTCGTGCCTCCTTGGGTACCCAGAAGGTATGAAATCTAGTTAAGAGGAGACATGGAAACAGAGAGAGAGAGAGAGAGAGAGAGAAATCTATTAACTCAGCATGATCTGGGCCAGCAAATGTTAAATGTTTAAAAGAAAAGATGCTAAGAAGTCATGCACTGCACTCTGAGCTGCACTGGGAACAAGAGATTTTTAAGGAAAGAAAATTGGTGGTGTTATTCAAAAACACACACACAACATCACAGCTATTTCCCACAGTGCTACCAAGTTCTTAGAACAATGTGAGCAAGTAAATAATGTCCTTAACCGCATCACTTCACTGATGCATATGTATGCAGATTACTTGTTTCTTAATTGTATCATTATACTTTAATACCAATCTTTCCCTTGAAGGGGCAGAGAGAGCGGAAAGCGAGAGAGAAAATAAAACAATCCGCCATAGATAAAGTAAAGTGAAGTCTCCTTCAAAATACCTAGCAGCACTGGTTGACCTTGACTGACCCTGAAAAAGCTTAGCTGGCTCAGATCTTATTAGTGTTTGAATGTAAAGCCATCAAGAAAACCCCAAGGTAATAGACTAGAATGGGTTGTTTTTAAAAAAAAAACACAGAGAAAAAAATGAATGGCAAATTATGTCCACACTTCTGTTTATAGCAGAACTGCATCAGTTCATGAGGTCACAAGGATTTGAGATACAATTTAGGAAAACAACAAGAAAAAACAATTCCCTGCAAAACCAGAGAGTAAAAACAATCAAAGCACAGCATTGAAGTTAACCAGTGTCAAACCACAGCAACAAACCCAACAGCAGTGCTCAAAGTCCAGATTGCCACCATGTTTATGATGTATTGCGGTAATACTTTCTAACTTTATTTGTTTGGCTTGTTTGTTTTATACAAGAGTGAGACGGGTAGCTACGTAAAGTGAATGAAATAAAATAAAAGTTGCCAACTAGGTGTTCTGTAAATACATCTCCTTGGATAAAGCCCACAATATTATACCACACAGATACTAGGATATCCAGGTGTGTCCCCTATTGTACTTTTGTCAAGCTGCAATTACAAAGCTCCAATTACTGCCAGTGTACTGCATTGCACTGCAAAGAAATAGCTTGTAAAGTAGATCCTACTATCCATGTGAGTGAATTTATCGATTTACTTGTTTGTTTATCTATTTAGAACTGCAGAAAAAACAATTGCTACCAACCTGCCCTCCATTGAGGACCTCTATACTGCACGAGTCAAAAAGAGGGCTGTGAAAATATTTACAGACCCCTCGCATCCTGGACGTAAACTGTTTCAACTCCTACCCTCAAAACGACGCTATAGAGCACTGCACACCAGAACAACTTAGACACAAGAACAGTTTTTTCCCGAACGCCATCACTCTGCTAAACAAATAATTCCTTCAACACTGTCAAACTAATTACTAAGTCTGCAGTACTATTAATCTTCTCATCTTCTCATTGTTCTCATCACCCATCTCCTCCCACTTATGACTGTATGACTGTAACCTTTTTGCTGGTATCCTTACCATTTATATTGATACTGGTTCCTGATTGCTTATTTGTAACCTATTACTATCATTAAGTGTTGTATCTTATGATTCTTGATGAACATATCTTTTATTTTATGTACACTGAGAGCATATGCACCAAGACAAATTCCTTGTGTGTCCAATCACACTTGGCCAATAAAAATTCTATTCTATTCTATTATTTACTTCATCTTCAGGCTTCCTGACTCCCAAAAAATTCTGTGTAGCTTACAATGAAAACCCAGATCAGAAGCTTAGAAAGGATACAATTAATCAGTAGAACAACTTGCCTCCAGAAGTTGTAAATGCTCCAACACTGGAAGTTTTTAAGAAGAGATTGGATAACCATTTGTCTGAAATGGTATAGGGTTTCCTGCCTAAGCAGGGGGTTGGACTAGAAGACCTCCAAGGTCCCTTCCAACCCTGTCGTTCTATTCTTAGAAATCTGAACTAACCTCCAAACAGATGCAATACTGCAGAGCAAAACAGGGAAAGTTCCAATGAAGACTGCTAGTTCCTTCATTACATTTATTCTCTGGCGCTTCTAAAATTTAGCAACGGATCAAAGGCAAGATGTACTTATCAGTGTTTGCTCAAAGAGAAAATACATCGGAAAAAGTGCACACGCACACAGTACACAGGATGACACTTTGGGAAGGAGAAAGAATTAATTTGTTCATTTAAACTGAAAGAAAAATATGTGCCTTTAACTTCAACCTCTATATCAAGCCCTAGACACCCCACTTATCTTGACAAAAATGATTTACCAAATGGCAGGTGATGGAATGAAAACAAAGAGAGGTGGGGTGGGGAGGGCAAGTTACTTTTGGTATAAGGCCTGTGGTGGCTTGAAATGGAAAGTCTCTGAAATCAAATCGAAGAGAAAGTCCTGGAGCATTCAGTGCTATGGGAAGATTTATTTTGGCAGTAGAACCACATTTAATAATAAGAGGTATTGTTACTCTTTGAGCCTTAGAAATGAATTCCAAACCAATTCTGAAGTACCGCTGAAGGCACATCTATGCATTTAAAGAGGAAAGCGGTCTTATTTTTCATTAAGCTTTTTCTAAAGTTATAGTCTTGCTGAACCTCCTAACCTAAGAAGGTGATTTATGGACTGTGAAGAGACACAAACTTGGATGCTAAAGCATATTGAGGTGTTTGTACGTCTACGTACCTTTCTTTATATTATCTAGTTTAAGAAATACATTGAATGCTCTCATATTAAGCAGATTGGTAATGAAATGTCCATTATAATCATAACTTCATAACCTGGAGAAGTGTTCAACTTGACAGGAGTTTTGGGTGAAGGAAAAATCTGCTTCTAACCTTTTTGGGAGAATGGAGGGTAAGGTGTTGAAGGAGCCATGTAGAACCTATTGTTTGATCACTCAAGGAAAGGAGTGGTCTAATGCAGGGCTGAAATTCTGCAGGTTCTGAAGAACTGGTAGTGGAAATTTTGAGTAGTTCGGAGAACCAGCAAATACCACCTCTGTCTGGCCCCAGAGTGGGGTGGGGATGGAGATTTCGCAATATCCTTCCCCCAGGAGTGGGGAAGGAATGGGAATTTTGCAATATCCTTCCCCTGCCACACCCACCAAGCCACACCAAGCCCACCAAAAAATGCCCACAGAACCGGTAGTAAAAAATATTGAATTCCACCACTGGTCTAATGTCTATTGATTTGAAATACAGAAAGAAAAAACCTAAGATTAAAACCTTGGTTCGTAATCAAAATTTAACATATATCCTAATCCCCACACACACATACTCTCTCTCTCCCATTTCCTACCTCTCTCTCATACTACCCTTACCCTCCAAGGTTTTTTTTTTTTATTGAAAAAGTTTTTTAATAAAATTTTTACATACATTTTTTCCCCCCTCCCCAACCACCCCCCGGACTTCCCAGAGCAAATACAAGTACATGATAAAATACAGCTCAAATTCTCTAAGTTAAACTCCATTTCACACTTATCATAATCCTAATCATTAAACAAGTAAATTAAAGGAAAGCAAGTCTTCTTTTCTTCTCATTCCATCTAATTCGACAGAATTAATCTCCATGTCTCCATTTATAGTTACAGCAGTTAATAAAACAATTAAATATTACGTAATCACACCTATCATTACTCAGTATAACTAGTTAATACTTAACAAATTATTAAGTCTATACGATCTAACAAGATATTTTGTAACTTCTTTCATTTAAAACAGAAAAAGAAAACCCAACAACAAAGAAAAATAAAAAACCCTCAGTCAAAAAAAAAACAAACCCCCCCCCAAATTTAAAATAGAATACTATATAAAATCTTCCGTCCTCCATTTTTGAACCATAAAGGTCCATTTATAGTTAAAACACTTAAAACAATAATAATAAAATTTTTAGTCAAAAAAGGAATATAACAATCAAACCTCTTATAAATTTATCAATACAGATAAAACATCATTTAATAACTATATCAAACATTTTAGTTCTTCATACTAGATTAAACCAGTTGCTAATCTTCTTGTCTTCACATCTTCCGACAGCATATAGAATATCTTCATCATTTGCGTCTACCCACCTAAATAGTAATTTGCTTCTTTATAAACCCCCCCCCGAGTGACTTTATAATTATAATTGTAATAATATCCATCAAATCCAGTCAAAACTAGATTAGTAGATCCATCAAACGTATTAAGGAAACCACCAGATCAGCTGCAATTGCTCTAGATCCATAGTCCTTTTGCCTTATATTTATTACCATCAAACAAAAAGCTCCGATTTAGTATATTCAATGAAACTTCTACGTTTACAATTAAATCCAGATTTATCACAGTCCTTAATAAAATGTTCCAATTCCTTCAGGTCAGGGCATATTTCACAACCCAACACACCAGCATTGCTGTGATCTGTTTATTCTTCTCAAAATATTCCAATACAGCTATAGATTGCCTCCTCATCGTTCATCACTTGGTTAACTGGCATTGAATTGCTGTGTACTTTTTTTTTTTCTTCCCCCCCAAAAGTTCAAAGTCTTTAAACATTTAAACAATACTTTTTAAGGACCATCATCTCGTCAAGCAGGGTTATTTTCCATTTCTCCAGGCTTTCTTCTTTTCCTTTTTACGAACTTTCTTCTTAACTTTAATCCCTCTGCCTTTTTTAACTCCAGCAGAAATTTGCGGTTTTTGGGATTGGATATTATAAACTTTTTGCAGAAATGTGGCTTCTTCTGGAAACAAGTCATCAGCTTGCAGAGTTTCTTGCTCCTGCTCAGCCGTCATCTTTCTCTCTTCTGTAAAATCTGCTATGGTCTTTTGTTGTTTTTTTTCCTTTCCCAGCTCTTGATTCAATCCCCCTCTGCTAGATTGTGACTCAGTATTTCCATGTATTTCATTGTTTCCAGCTTGAGAAGCTTGAAATATAGTATCAATTCTTTTCAATAAAGCAGAGGTAATTGAACTCAAAGCTTCCTCAAATTCAGACCATTGAGGGTTAAATAACCCTCCTTTTCTTTCTTTGTTTTCGAAAAGCCCAGCCATCCTGCCTCCCTTCTTCCTTCCCCTCCAAAAGGACGGGGAAAAAGAAAAGAAAAGAAAAAAAGGAATTTCAAGAAGAAAAAAGAAAAAAAGACTTTTTAATTTATATTGCTGCTTGAGTTATTATTATTACATCCTTTCTTATTCCATCCACTTTTCAAAAAGGAGTTTTACGTTTCAAACAGGGGCTTATCAATAATTGTTTTTAACTTTCACTTCTTCACGCCCCGTTGAAACTCAAACGCCATCTTGCTTTCACTTTCCACTTAGGAGAAATCTTTTAAGAAAGTAAGTCCCTGGAGTTAGAAAAAGAGAAAAAAAAAATACTTGCTGTTTCCTTCGTGCAACTTGTGCTCTGCCAACTTGATTCAAGAGATATTTGTTTAAAGTTGTTTGATGGGGTGGCCGCGGCATCTAGTTCTGACAGGGAAAAACTTCCCAGTCAGAGGCATCCCAGGTCTGGAGCTTTTGACAGGCTTCACGGGGAGCTCTCATCTTCGAGCACCAGATTATTAGGTAAATCTGGTGCTCTCAGGGAGCTCTACCCCACCCGTCTGCTCTCCTTCCCCCCTTCTTCCTGGGGGGAAGGATTCCAAACCGCAAGACAGCCGATTTTCGCTGTTCTTGCGGTTCTACGGAGTCTGGGGCTGGCGCTTCGCAAAGAAGCGTCTGGCGATGCCGGCGGCTCAACCGGAAGTCCCGACTCCAAGGTTTTTTTGTTTTGTTTTGTTTTTGGTGCCTTCAGCAACTGCCTGAACCAGTCCTTGTGATTTTCTTGGGAGGTTTTTGGAAGTAGTTTGCCATTGGTACTGTAAGATGGGTGGGCATATTCGTTTAATAAATTGTCATTGCCTTTTTCCTTAGAGAGTGACTAGTTGTAAGGTCTTGCCTCTCCAATCTTCCCAAGAAAGCAAAACTCTTGAAACTGCAGTTGTTCCAAAAGGAGCTTTTATTGAAAGGTTTGTGATAACAAGAGATCTAGGCAAGAACTGAAGCTTCTTACTTAAAACCAGCTATTTAAAACAATGTTAACCAAACCTTTCCCACACTATATCATTGCAGGGAAACAAAAATAGAAAGTTCATATAGAGATTAGCACAGTAATGCAGGAAACAGGAACAGAAACTTCATATACAGATCACTCCATTCCACCCCCTTCCTCCCACCAAAATGCCAGCGTCCCTGTAGAAATATCTGGGACCTGTCACTAGCTCAGTTAGCTTCATACCTAAGGTAGGACTAGAATTCTCAGTCTCCAGGTTTCAGCCTAGTGCCATAACTGCTGTACCAAACTGGCTCTCACTTATAAAACTACAGTAAAAAAAAATCAGCTGGTCAGATACAAACATCCTTTCAACCATCAAATAGGATCACCCAGGCTTAGCCAACATCAGTTTTCAAAGACCCCATAGAATAACTCTATCCTGACAGTTTTTTGAAATGTTCTAACTCTGTAAACAGGAAGCATATTCTATATAGAGTAAGGAAAACAAATGAAAAATACCTGAGACATCTTTGGGAACAGAAGTTGTTTCTCTATTTCTCCACACATCAGTTCAATGGCACCACTGTGGTGGGTTTTAAGTCTGAATGTTCTCATTCTATCAAAATCTACCTACAGTAGTGGTTCAAAATTGTGGAAACCTTTTGGGAAAAGTATTTTCTAAAACTAGCTAATAACACCTCTTTTTTGGGGAGTAGTACCATAAAACTATACATCAATGGAAAGATATTTAATCAAGAATGCAATGCAATAACTTTTATGAAGGATTTTCTATTAGAAGAGCAGTTATAAAGAAGAAAAGTGAAATGAGATATACAAAAATTTATCACCATGTCAGTTAATAGTTGGGTAACCTTTAGCATGAATTACAGCCTTAGAACGTCTTCCCATGGAGTGAACCAAGTCTTTTAGTTCTGCAGCTGTTATAATGGGAAATCAAGATTGAATGATTGCTTCTATTAAATGGGTTTTATAGCTGGGTCACTTCTGACTAACAAGTTTCTTTAGTTGGCTCCATAGATTTTTCAATTGGGTTAAGTGTCTGGGCTATTCCCAGGCCATTCCAGCAGTGGAATATGATTATCTTGGAACTCCACCCAAAAATTGGTGTTATTAGCCATCAAACCTCAAAAATACACTTTTCCCAAAAGGTTGCCACAATTTTGGCCACTATGTACCTATAGGACTTGGCTTGGAAACAACAAAGTCCTTCCTCTTCGTATCTTTATGCAGGTATGCAGGTCAAGCACTGTTCGATTTGCCCTGTCCAACTCAGGATGGAAATTCTCCTGAATGGGGAGAGAAAGGGGAAAGAAGTTCTCCTAGCAATTATTTTAAATTCATGATCTAGCACTGAAGATTGTAGCATGCTGATCTAAAGTTCTGTTTGAGCTCTTTCTGGTGCTTTAGGTGAGTTACAGGAAGGGTAACCAACAAAGCAAAGGGAGCATAATAGATTTGTAGAGTAACAAAGAGAGAGGGAGAAAGAGACAGAGATTGGTATAGAGACCCATTTTAGGCACAAAGTCATTTGGTTGACTGTGAATCAGTTAGTTTCCCAAGCCTAAGAAGCAAGTCAGGGAGAACAACTTCTGAAAAGCCTTGCCAAGAGAATGGTTGGGACTTGTTTAGGCAGTCTCTGAGAATGGACACGATTGAATGGAATAATATGAATAAGTGGGGCTCTAGGTACCTCTGAAGTATATCTCTCATGTCCTTTGTCCCTTGAACCTGAAGTTGTAGGTGGACAGAACGCTTATTCAGTTGTGGAGTGCAATACTTCAGAACTGATTGTATTGCATTGTATTGCATAACATTGCATTGCACTGTGTTGTGTTGCATTGTGTTGCGTTAGTTAGTTACTTAATTATTGAAGGCCTCCATATATGTATGTATGTATGTATGGATATGTGTGTGTGTGTGTGTTTTCTGAGGTTTTCGCGGGTGTTTCTATGTAGGTCTTTGGTTATTCGGGTTTTCTCCTGCATAAAATTGGAAGTTTCTTGGTGATGTTTCGATGAAGTCTCATTCGTCATCTTCAGGCTGGTGTTTTCGGCTTCGTGCTTCTAGGAGCAATGTGTGATCTCAGCTGTTTCTTCCTTTTAACTGCTAGTGGGGGTATCAACTGATTGGGTGGGAGCTTGGCTGTGTTCTGATTGGGTGGAGGTGTGTTCTGATTGGTTGGGGGCTTGGCTGTGCTCTGATTTGATGGGTGTGTGTGTGTGTGTGTGTGTGTGTGTATGTGTGTATAAATAAAGTGTTTTTCTATTGAGACACCCGGTCTACCCCAACATGTGGGAGGGGGCATTCTGCTCCCTTTCACCTTTCAGCTCCAATCCAGGAGCCCTGGATTGAAGAAATGCAGTCACATTCATGAAAAACGATTTTATACAAACCATAGACAAACCATTCATGACAAACCATTTTTATACCAAATTTATATTTGCTGATAAAGAAATAAAGGGAGACTAGAATAGATCTATTTCAAGCTATTTAGCTCTCATCAGCTAGCCATACCCTTACTCGGATTCGAACTTGGGCTGCCTGCATGTTAGGCTTGAGGGCTCCTGGATTGGAGCTGAAAGGCAAAAAGGAAGCAGTATGCTCCCTCCCATATTGGGGTAGACCAGGTGCTTCGACAGAAAAACATTTAATCTCTCCCCTGGCTCAAGCTGATAAAGGGAGGAGAACTTGTGGCTCAGAGGTTAATACAACTGCCTAATATGCAGGCTGCCCAAGTTTGAATTCGAGTAAGGGTATGGCTAGCTGAAAAGGTAATTTACCTCTACCTTCATCTTTTGAATTCCATCCATGAAGACTGAATGGATAGCTCATGAAGTTACAATATTTTATTTGTAGCTTCTAAGACAGTATATCTTGCTAGAAGGCACATAAATCTGAGACTCTCACTGAATCGTAAACCTAATTATAGAAGATTCATGTGGGTCACATGCATGAACCTTGAATACGATCCTGGAACATAACAAAGTAAATATGTACGTCTGATCTTTTTAAATATTTTTGCTTCTATACAGTTCTGAAACCCAAGCTGAGTCATGATTAAAGGCTCCTATGCTGAATTAGACCCCCACACAGAAATACACCTGCTTAAAAAAAGAAGCAAATTTAATAAGTAATAGAACTTGAATAATGTTGTTCTAGAGACAGTTATATTTCTTGATACTATCCATCCATCCATCCATCCATCCATTCATCCTATTGACACTTTCCCAGCTTCAACTTTTGATTTATCTTATTATGCAATCAAAATGCCTTCTCATTTATTGCTTTATATTTTCGGTGAAATTTCAATAATCTTTTCCCCCCCTTCCCTGAGACTAACTGGAAAGTCCAACTGTGGGTGGGTTTTTTTTTTTTTATGTCTGTGTAATTGCCAATATAGAAATGCTTAAATATTAACTCTCTTTGTATTTAGCATCAGAATTCCAGCTTGCCCATAGAATATGAATAACATTATTATCAAATGCATGGTGATTTTCTAATCCCAGATGCTTATTGTTAAACTGACAGGCCCATTTCATGGCAGTTTACTTTTTGCTCACATTAGAAATGGATCTAATTTTTGTGCTTTCACCTGGAACTTGGCTAACATTATAGAAAAGTGGAATCTTAAAGTCATACTTTCCCTGCCTATGCAAGATGATTTAAATTAGAAGCTTAACCTCAAGACTCTGGAAAGGATCGTCTTCTCTGTTTAGGGAAACTACAGTAAAGGAATTAACTTTCTTCAGTTGAATAGGATCACAAAGTTTACTTTATTTTATTTATTAAATTTATATGGATGGTCGTCTCATTTGTATGTAATTTTGAGCCACGTGCAGAGTTAAACACAAATAAAACCATCGCCTTCCACCATTAAAAACAATTGAACAATTAAAAATCATATTTTAAAAGTACATTAATAAAAAGACAGATTAGTGTGTACTCTAACTATGTAGGATATAACCATTTAATGGGCTCTATATTTCCTTAGGATCTCCAAACCCAACAGCACATCCAAGTTTTGAGAGCCTTCTGGATAGCTGGAAAAGTTGAGGCCAATCTCACCTCAGGGGGCTGCTGCCATGGTAGAAAAAGATCTCTTTCCTGCCAAAAGAAGCTCCTTGGCTGATGGGACTCAACACATGCTATGTCTTCCATTGGGATGTCATTGAGACGAACAAGCTTCTTCTATTGTTGGTTTGAAGTAACTTTAGATGATCAAACTTAACTTCTTATCCATTCAGGAATATTAACAACTCCCATTCACCACCAATCCCCAATTTAATATTTGCTGGAACACATCCAGCGAGTCTTACGGTTGATCTTTCTTCCTAATATTTAAGGTAGAACTATTGCATAGAGATTGCTGGCCAGAGCAATGCAGTATAATATAGATAGCTCAAATGGCAGATGCTGAGAGGAAAAATGACCGAAACCTGCAAAATGCTGCACAACAGAATAGCTGTCCCCAAGGTTAGGTTGCTATCTATCAGTCATGGTAGAAAACTCATGCTCTGTTTAAAGGATTGGAGTTTGATTGATCTTCTGTACTAGCATGTTGAAAATGATCATCTACTTTAAACCATGGGTAATTGTCTAACTTTAATTCTGTTGTTTTGTTCTAAACAGAAAGTTCTAAGATACTATATTATACTGAATCAAGCCTTTTAGATCAGTACTGCTTATTCTGACAACAATGGGTTTTTTTTCCAAAAATGGGGGCATATATTCCCAGTGTTGCCTAATTGGCTTTTCCACTGATTTACAGCTCCTTCTATGGAAGGATTTTTCTCTTACTTAAACTTTTTAAAACTTTTGTTGTAATATCCTCTGACATTTTGCCTAAGCAAGAAACTTCTAAATTACCTCAAATTGGGATTTACTGATAACCTTAAAGAGGTCTGGAAATTATCCTCATCTGAATTTCTTTTTGAACTTTAAAATTACTGGATCTTATTTCTGACTCGGAAGTGATGTATTAGAAATATCTATTGTTTATTTATTTCCAAGTTTTGCCAAAAACACCGTTCATACAATAGATAAAAAAGTTTCCTTCCCTTTTGTTTGTTTTTGTCTTTTCTTCACAGCCACTAAATTACAGATATAATAGAAGCATTGTTAAAATAATAGTTGTAATTTGCATATTGTTCATATTGACAAATTAAGCTCCCCCATCCAAGGAATTTATAGGCTTGATTCTGTCTGTCTGTCTGTCATCTGTCTGTCGTCTGTCTGTTTGTCTGTCTATCTATCTATCTATCTATCTATCTATCTATCTATCTATCTATCTCACA
>WNWU01021007.1:0-19237 GCA_012654045.1 Ptyas mucosa | reverse complement strand
ACAGACAGACAGACAGACAGACAGACAGACAGACAGACAGACAGACAAATAAATAAATGTATTAACTGTTGTGATAATTTAGTATATCTTATTTTTTCTACGTGTTTCACTTTTCTTCTTTATACTGCAACTGCTATTCTAATAGCAAATCCTTCATAAAGGTTATTGCATTATATTCTTGATTACATTTTCTTTCCATTGATATATAATTTTATGGTACTACTCCAAAAAAAAAAGTTAACTAGTTTTAGAAAATTCATTTTTCCCAAAAGGTTTCCACAATTTTGGCCACTACTGTATGTATTCTGGAAATATAATAGCTGTACAGTTTGAAGGACTATTTCTAAAGGATAAACATGCTTTATTTCTTTGATAAATGAATGATTCTGAAGAAAATAAGTCAGTAACAATTCTGCGTGTCTCCTTTCCTCCCTTTTTAAAATTTATTTGAACAGTTCTTCATGAAATACATTTTTGATTATGCCATTGAAATTGAACAAAATATTCAAGTATGTAATTTATTTTGATGTTTTGCAGTGCTTATTTTTGACACTTATTTATTCTTATTGTACAGCAATAGTTTTTCCTGTGACACTCAATGGAAGTGAAAGTTGGTCTCTGAAGAAACAGGATAGAATGAATATTAGTGATTTCAAATGTTGGACTTGGAGAAGACTCCTGAGAATACCATGGATAGAAAAGAAACAAATGGATCAGCAAAAAAATCAACTCAGAGTTCTTATCAAAGAACAAATGAGTAGATTCAAAACTCCCATATCTTTTTTTTTATTTAAACTTCTATACCGCTTCATAGTGCTTTACAGCTCTCTCTAAGCAGTTTACAAAGTTAGCATATAGTATATTGCATATTAGCATATTGCATTAGCATTAGCATATTGCCCCCAACAATCTGGGTCCTCATTTTACCCACCTCGGAAGGATGGAAGGCTGAGTCAGCCTTGAGCTGGTGAGATTTGATCTGCTGATCTGGTGAACCACCAGTCAGCTGAAGTATCTGCAGTACTGCACTCTAACCATTGCGCCACCTCGGCTCTATACATCTTGGATGTATTAAAACTCTAATGCTGGGAAAGATGGAAGAAAAGAAAGGAAGAGGATGGCAAGAGGAAAGGTAAGGTAAAGGTAAAGGTTCCCCTTGGACATATGTGCTAGTCATTCCCAACTCTAGGAAGTGGTGCTCATCTCCATTTCAAAGCCAAAGAGCTAGCGCTGTCCGAAGACATCTCCATGGTCATGTGGCTGGCATGACTAAACGCCAAAGGCGCATGGAACACTGTTATCATCCCACCAAAGGTGGTTCCTATTTTTTTACTTGCATTTTTTACATGGTTTCGAACTGTTAGGTTGGCGGTAGCTGGGATAAGTAATGGGAGCTCACTCTGTTATGCAGCACTAGGGATTCGAACCACTGAACTGCCAACCTTTCAATCGACAAGCTCAGCATATTAGCTACTGAGCCATCGTGTCCCTCTGGAGGAAAGGAAGAGGTAGAGGAAAGTAGAGGAAAGGTAGAAGAAAGGTAGATGGAGTCAATAACTTTATTGCTCTGTTATTGCTGACCGCGGACAACAATACCTGGTTATTGAAGATTCTGCTGGAAGTCCAAAAATAGCCAGAAACACAGGAACAGCAATCCTTGTTCAAGACCCCTTTGAAGTAATGAACATCTTTATGTCTTTTCTTATCTGGAAAGACCGAAGAAAAGCTTGAATGAGGTCAATTGAAGTTGCTTCAGTGAAAAGTTGTCACTTATAGTTCTTGTGCAGTTTCTTGTGTGGGGCAGCTTCATGGTAGACTAATATTGTACTTTGATCCCTCATTAGTTTACGTATCCTTTTTTTTTTTTTTACTTAATCATACAGGAAAACACAGAAGAAAATCAAAGGTGTAACCCACGCTGAGTAACTTTAGATCATTCTGTATTAATTATACTATATTGTTTTTACCTGATCACAACATGTTTTTTTATACTCCTCAAATGAGAATTGGGAGTGGGGTCATCTTATTCAGATAGAAAGAAAAGTTTTTAAAGGAAAGGGATGAGCAAAAAATATAAAACTGCTGAAAAGTGTCTTTGAAAACTCATCAAAAATTAGCTGAGACTGTGGAGAATCAAGTTATCTTCTAAAATAATCCTTTGTGTAATAACTAACCTGGGTTTCATTTTCTATGGAGAGTCTCAGTCATCCAGGTTGTGGTTGTCCCAAAGGTGCTTTTTTCAAGAGGCAACTGGACTTTCTGGTTTTTCTTTGAAGATGTTTCTTCTTCAGAGCTGGAGAAGCTTCTTCAGTTCTGACTGGATGGTGGGGAATGGAAGGATTTATATTCCTCACAGACAGCTGGTCATTTGCATTCTTTTAGTGAGTCGTTGAGACCACATCATTTACAGTATCTCCAGTCTACAACACAGTCCTTTCTACAGTTCCAAGAAGGCTCCTCAGCCATTTGCACTACTCAGGCAACTCTGACAGATAAACCTCCAGGTGACCTAAATGACTCATTAAAAGAATGCAAATGACCAGCTGTCTGCAAGGAGTATAAATCTTGGTGTTAGCCCTGGAGGCCATCTTTTACTTTGGATCTTCAGGTGTTAGATGCAGAAAAACAGCATATTATATATTTCCGTATAATAAGTGACACAGAGAACATGAACAAGAAAAAACAGCAGATTTATTATGAACTTTTGCAAAAGGATTCCTTTTCCCTGAGGAAATAGGAATGCCGGCCATTTCGATTTCACGGTTTATATACAGTTTTCAGGATACAGAAGCCCAATACAAACGGATACAAACGGTCCACCAGGGAATTGGTTTCAGGTCTTATATAATATATTTGGCTCATGTTCCACACTGGAAATTCCCCTCCAACAATACCCTACACAGATGTTTCCATGCTAAATGGTATCGTTATTTGTAGGCTTCTCCTCTTCTGGAATGGGCAGGCCCCAAACAGGCCCATTTGGGAATTTTACCAGAACATTTGTTGCATCATATATCCTGCAAAACAAGCGTCACAGGAGCAAAACAGTTTCCTTTCTCATGTTCTTACTACCAAGTTATATAATCAGGTTATATCAGGTAACACATGTCATTTAAAAATGGCGTTACTCAGGTTATACTTTTTACAGGAATAATTCATAATTCTCTCATCAGGGCTACCACACTTGGTGCTCCATTGCATGGAGTTGTAGAGATATCTAGCCATAACAACATTCTTTTCTATGGGAATCAAGGACATTCAGCCTGCATCTGGAGTGGCATGACTAGGCAGTATCTCCAGTTGGATTGATTGAAGTATGGGATGTACATGTGGGTGCAGGTGAAGGGGCTGACTTTCTTTTGTGTGGGGGAAACCAGGAAGCTTTCAGATTTGGGTTTTCCCAGATGTGCCAATATGACATATCTAATAAAGTGGAACTTTGAGGAACTTCTAGCCTCAGAGTCTTCTTTCATTGGGGGTGTTACTTGGGACCGTGACACTTGGATGAGAAATGAAGTGTCTTCAAAGAAAAACAGAAAGTCCAGTTGCCTCTTGGAAAAAAGAAAAATGGGTTATCACCTTTGGGATAACCCATTTTTTTTTCTTTTTTCTTTCCCTGTCCAGGTTGACTCAGCCTTCCATCCTTTTGAGGTAGGTAAAATGAGGACCCTGTTTGTGGGGGCAATAAGCTGACTTTATATAAAATAGAACACAGCTCAGGGGGGGCCAAAAAAGCCCTACTAAGCAGGTATATACAAAAGTATTGAGGCTATTGCTTAATACATTGTAAGCCGCCCTGAGTCTCCAGAGAAGGGCGGCATATAAATCAAACTAATAAAAATAATAAATAAATTTGTGACCTTCCGAGATGGCTTTTGACAAGGAAAGTGGATGAGGGAAACTGGAGTTGCTTAATAACTGTGCGATTCACTTTACAACTTCCGCAATTCCTTTAACAAACATGGGAGAAAAGGTTGTAATATTGGGTGCGACTCAATTAAGAACCGCCTTGCTTGGCAATGGAATTACTGATCCCAATTGTAGTTGTAAGTGGAGGACAATCTATGTTTATTTGCTGGTGCTTGTCAGGGAGAGGAAAAGAATAATAGGTGGGGGTAGATAGTGATGAATTCATTTTGTAATAACATTTCATACACTATTGAATTGTTCTGACCTAGGCTCCCTTAACAAGCAGGAGGCAGGAATTACTGGCAAAACCTCTTTTATTTACACGACTGTGAATTACATTCATTCACAGTCAGCAAGGTTTGTCCAAACAGTTTTTCAAAGGAATGTTTCTCAACACATCTTATCTCGTTTGGCAAGCTGCCACGTAACTTGTTTCCAACCACAGTACAAGGCAAAACATGGAACAGAGTCTCTCAGAATCACGGAATGAATGAATTGTTTCCTGCACAAGCCCACTCCCTGTTCGCTCCTCTTTTATTTCCTATGGAAGGGGCCAATCACCTCCAAGGTGTGGCTTTTATTCCTGAGTTGACCCTGCTTTCTGAGTTGTTCTTGTCTTCTGGCAGCTCTGCACATGCATGTACTGGGAACGGGCTCCAGCTGTCTCCTCTGCCTCCAACACAGAGCCCTTGTCCGAGCTTTCTCCAGCCCCCAGAACTGGCCCACGTTCCTCCCCAACCTCCTCACTCTCCGACTCTGCTGCCAGTTTTGCTGGCTGCCGGCAGGCCACAACATGAATTAAATTAAGACCTCAAAAAACTGCTGCCTTTTTCCTTTTGTAGGATTGTGGGTGTGTGGCTTGGGATTGTGTTTGTGTGGCTTCTGGCAAGTATCTATGTCTACGGATGTGTATACACCCATACTTACATGTATGAATACATGTAAACACAAGGATATCAGAAGTACACTTTTACTGAATGTGGTGATAATCACTAGGAATGGTTTTAACATTATTGGGTTAATTAGGAAATAGTGCATTGCATAGGCTTATACCTGTGTTCATTATGTTTTAAAAAGCAGTTTACTACTACTTCTAGGGGGATTGTCTTAAATGCAGAGTCATTTTTCATTCAGGTAAAAAATGCTAGCTTTACTTTATCATATCTGCCCTGAATACCTAAAATGGTTGAAACAATAACGCAACAAAACACAAACTCCACATTTCATCCTGTAATACCTGATGGTAATATTTATCTTCATTAAGCTTCAATGTAATGAACAAATGTTTCAAGTCCACTGGGACTTGGATTTAGGCAGCAAAATCTATTATTATGCATATACTGAGGTCAGAGAGAAGAAGGTAACATTATGTGTGGATTTTGAAACTTCCAGTTACCTATGCTGTGCTCAATGTAGATGGAAATGAATCATTTTGAAAATGCTTGCCAGATCCTAAAGCACAGCATATTTTTTATGCTCCTGCACACACATGTTGAGCTCTCTTGACAAATTGTGCACAATATTGTCCAATCTGTTCTTAAAATTGGGAACTGCTACTGGACAAACTTGTGTATAATATTGGTTAAGAAGCAAAACTTGTCAGTTAGAGAGCCCGGGTTAGAGACCCAAATGCCATGTGACAGGATGAGCTCCCGTTCTTGCTCCAGGTCCTAGCAGTTTGAAAGCATGAAAATACAGGTAGATAAATAGATTAATAGATTAATAGAGTTGGAAGGGACCTGGTAGTTCACCTAGTCCAACCCCTTGCCCAAGCAGGAGACATTGGTCCAGTCTCTTCTTGAAAGCTTCCAGTGATGAAGCTCCCACAACTTCTGAAGGCAAGCTGTTTCATTGGTTGATTGCTCTCACTGTCAGAAACTTTATCCTTATTTCCAGGTTGAATCTCTTCTTGTTCAGTTTCCATTCATTATTTCCTGTCTGGCCTTCAGGTGCTTCAGAAAATAGCTTAACCCCTTCTCTTTGTGGCAGCCCCTCAAATATTGGAAGACTGCTATCATGTCTCCGCAGGTCCTTCTCTTCACTAGACTAGCCATGCCCAGTTCCTGCCACCGTTCATCGTGTTTTAGCTTCCAGTCCCCTTATCATCCTGGTTGTTCTTCTCAGCACTTTTTCTAGAGTCTCAACATCATTTTTATGGTGTGGTGATCAAAACTGCAGTATTCTAAATGTGGTCTTACTAAGGCTTTATAGAGTGGTAGGTATCATTTAAATAGGTATCACTTTGGTTGGAAGATAACAGGGTTGTGTGTTTCGCAGAGAACTATGCCGTCTTCGGTCTGACCTAAGCGTAGTACATAAAATTATCTATTGTAATGTCCTACCTGTCAATGACTACTTCAGCTTCAACCACAACAATACATGAGCACACAATAGATACAAACTTAAGGTAAATCTTAAGGTAAATAAGGAGCCTGAGTGGCGTAGCAGGCTAATGCCTCCTATTAAGGCAGCATTTAACATCCAGCTGCCTGCAGTTACTGTGAGTTCTAATCTCATCAGGCTCAAGGTTGACTCAGCCTTCCATCCTTTCTAAGGTGGGTAAAATGAGGACCCGATTTGTGGGGGCAATAAGCTGACTTTGTAGAAATATACAAAAGCTTAACACATTGTAAGCCGCCCTGAGTCTCCAGAGAAGGGCGGCATATAAATATATATATATATATATATATATAAATCGCACCAAACTTGATTGCAGGAAATATGAGTTCAGCAACAGAGTGGTCAATGCTTGGAACACACTACCTGACTCTGTGGTTTCTTCCCCAAACCCCAAATCTTTAACCTTAGACTGTCTACTGTCGACCTCACCCCATTCCTTAGTGGTCTGTAAGGGGCATGCATAAGCGCACCAACGTGCCTACCGTCCCTGTCCTAATGTTCCCTTTTATTTGTATCCATTTCATGTATTAATAATTGACAAAGAACACGATCAATAAATAAATAAAGTGATGTCATGCTGGCCATATGATTGTGCAACATCTTTGGAGAACGTTGGCTCTCTTGGGTAAGAAACAGAGATGAGCACTGCCCCCTAGAGTTGGGCGTGACTGAAAAAGTTCACCTTTTACTTTGTATATATTTATTCGTGGGTGGGGGGGATCAAATCAGATTTGAAATTAATCATACAAATGCAATCAATGCTAGCTGTTTAAATAATTAAACAGGCAGTTTCAGAACCAGTTTGGATGGGAAGGAGCAATTTACTTTTGGCTCAAGCTGGTGTTTGTATTTCAAAGGAAGCTTCCCCATTAACACAAACTGAAAGGTACTTCAGATCATTGAGAGGACCATTTTTGTAGGAATTCCAAGACTTGTGGGTTTTGCTTGGCAGCTCACATTCCCCTTAGGCTGCTATTGACATAATAGAAAACCATGTACTTTAATTGCATTTATGCAAGAAATTTCTTGTCTAGCTTGGCCAGAGCAGCTCAAAACAGTTTTTTTTTAAAAAAAGAGGAACATTAAGACTTGTTTCAAATATGAAAATAAAAAACGCTTTAAGAAACCACTCCAAGGCAGAAACGCTAAGTGAATTTACATAACTCATTAATGGGTTTTTAAAATAACATACAAAACCCCTCATTCAGTAACATTTTTCAAGAGGGTATTTTATACGCATAGCTTATACAAATGGTACTGTGGTACATTTATAGCTTCAGAAGAAAACTAAAAAGGAAAATGGCATACACGCAAACACAAACACGTACATGCAAAATTAATTGGAGAAAAAGTAACCAAGCATTTGGCCCATGACTGTAAACTGAAATTGAAATTGAAACTGAGATTGAAATTGAATTTAAACCAAGTCTGATAAGTGGATGCCTTCATGAAATTTCAGTATAATTAGACTTTCAAAAAAGGAACTATCAGACATTACTAAGTATCCGCCACTTGTGTGCTGGTTATGTATTTTATATAAGACCAGACAAATGCCAGGATAATAGAGGTGCATTTCGGTTTATGAAATGGACAACAGTTGTACAGATATTCTCAGCCCGCCTGGCCACACTTGTGCTGAGCCTTGAATTAAACTGAAACATGCATGAAATGCTTGTCAGAAGTGAGTTTATTCCAGCTACAAGCCAGCTACAAGTAACGCTGAGTTCTAACAATACAAAATTGGCGCCGAGAGCCTCTGCTTTCAAGGCAAGGCCCCTCCCCTTAGGCGCGTGGCTGCTGCTCTTTCAGCCTTCGCAGCTGTTTTGCAGTCGGGGTGAAGCAATCCGTCCACTCATGCTTCCTAGTGTTGTTTGCCAGAGCTGTAAGTTCAGTTTGTTATCACCCTGTGCCACCACCACCATATGTGTCCTGTCTTCGTTGCAGTTCCACCCCCTTTGGGCGGTCTTCCGTTGCTTGCCCTCACGTCCACCCGGATTCTGCTTTTTCGGCTTTTCTATTTCGTTTTGTTGCTCATGTGTTGAGCTGCGGACGTGGCTCGACAGATATACTTAACTTGATTGAGCTTACTTACTTAATTGAATGAATGAATTAACTCAGTTTCATTAACTCAAGCACTTGCTCAAGGAAAGAAAGGAAAGAACTATCTAGCTCTGTTATTTCTATTTTTAAGTAATCAAAGAAACCAACGCTTCAGTCCAGATCTGTGGAAATGTAGTCTTTTAGGTCTAATGAAGGCAGCCCACACAACTTTCCTTTATTAGGTATTAAGAATAAAATAAGCTACTGTCTTATGAGTCAGATCACTGAACCATTTTATCCCAACATTTTGAGATAGATTGTGATTCTCTGACATTCTAGTCATAGATATGCCATCGAATTAGGACCGCTTCAGTGTAAATCAGCAGTAGGCTTCGCATTATGTTATTATCGGTTCGCTGTGCATGCTCGCTTTGTGCGTGCACACACCCAGTTCGTGTGCGCGCCTGCCTTCTGCACATACACCCAGCCTTCCACGTATGCGCTTTGTACGTGCCCCTTCCGCACATGTACCCGGCCTCAAAAATGTGCCTAAATAGAGCCAGGGCTGGTGGGTGGCCACGATTTCTGCTACTGGTTTGGGCAAACCAGTCTGAATCATCTGAATACCACCTCTGATGTAAATCCAATGCTTACGACCAATTGACCTGCCTTCCCTTTTTATTTAAAAAAGTGACTAAGATAGTTTGTTCATCTTGACATATGAGAAGGTGGTAACAGGCTGTTTGGCTCATTTAGCGTTGCAGTAAGTAAGCATTTATTCACAAGGGTTGGCATCTCTTTGAGACTGTACCCTTTAATTAGTGGGACACGTATGCATTTTCTTATAATAATGAAGGAAGGAACTGTATTACTTGATGTTCTCCATTCCACCCTTGTATGTTTACCTTCTAGATTTTCTGATGGCCATCAGGGGCTGCTAGACCAGTATCTCCTTTCTCTCCGACCGGTCGCAGTTCATGTTGGCAGGGGGGCAGAAGTCGACTTCGAGGCCTCTCATTTGTGGAGTGCCACAAGGGGCAGGCCTCTCACCCCTTTTGTTCAACATTTATGTGAAGCCACTGGATGAGATCATCTGTGGCTTTGGGGTGAGATACCACCAGTACGCTGATGACACCCAGCTGTACATCTCCACCCCAGGCCACCCAACGATGCCCTTGAAGTGATGTCCCAGTGCCTGGAGGCTGTGTGGATCTGGATGGGGAGGAACAAGCTCAAGCTCAATCCTTCCAAGACTGAGTGGCTGTGGTTCCCGGCATCCCAATATAGTCAGTTGACTCCATCACTGACTATTGGGGGTGAGTCTTTGGCCCCTGCCGAGAGGGCTCGCAATCTGTGAGTCCTCCTGGATATGCAGCTGTCCTTGGAGAAACATCTGATGGCTGTAACCAGGGGGACCTTTTGTCAGGTTTGCCTGATTTGCCAGTTGCGGCCCTTTCTTGATCGGGATTCCCTGTGCACAGTCACTCACGTCCTTGTCACCTCTCGCCTAGACTACTGTAACGCTCTCTACATGGGGCTCCCCTTGAAGAGCACCCAGAGGCTCCAACTGGTCCAGAATGCAGCTGCGCAGGTAGTGATGGGAGCAACATGGCGCTCCCACATAACACAGCTCCTGTGCGAGCTGCACTGTCTCCCAGTGGTCTTCCGGGTGCACTTCAAGGTTTTGGTTATCACCTTTAAAGCGCTCCATGGCATAGGGCCTAGCTATCTTCAAGACTGCCTGCTGCTACCGATGACTTCCTATCAACCCATACGCTCCCACGGAGAGGGCCTCCTCGGGGTGCCATCAGCCAAACAATGTAGGCTGGTGACCCCCAGGGGGAGAGCCTTCTCTGTGGGGGCACCTACCCTCTGGAATCAGCTGCCCCCAGAGATAAGGAGAATCCAAGACCTCGGTGCCTTCCACCGTGCCCTTAAAACCTTTCTTTTTCAGCAAGCCGGGCTGGCTTAAAAATGTTTTTAAATGCTATTAATGGGTTTGTCATTTTTTAAAGTATGGGCTAAATTTATATATATATATTAATTGTTTTTTAATATTCGTATTCTATGTTTTTTATTCTGGCTGTACACCGCCCTGAGTCCCCAGGGAGAAGGGCAGTATATAAATTCAAATTAAATTAAATTAAATTAAATTAAAATCTAGTCATCCTGTATCCTACAGGTGTGTGATATATTTCCAGATCAAAATGCTCTGATTTCCCCAATCTGATCCCAAAACAAGACATGGCAATTTTAAGTATACCAGCATCACAGTGAGCCATTCTAATCTAAGCAAAATAATTTTAATCTGGAAACAGCCTACTATAACTATGAAGTTGGAATGCTCAGTTTCAATGTAGACTAAATTCTAGTTTGTTCAGACACTTAAAACACTTTTGCTGAGGTAGGAATAGGATAGTTTTAGATCCAAACATTTTCATCTCAGCTTCAGCTGTGGCTACTAATTTCTGCACCATTTCCACATTCTTACTCTTGCCTTCTGTTTGAACTTGCCCCTCTGACTCAGATACTGGAATTACTTTATATCTCCTACTTTTAGGTTCTCTTGAAATATGATGAAAATGAAAAGAAGGACTGGGGGGAAACTTGATAGCAGTGTTCCAATATCTCAGGGGCTGCCACAAAGAAGAGGGAGTCAAGCTATTCTCCAAAGCATCTGAGGGCAGGACAACAAGCAATGGGTAGAAACTAATCAAGGAGAGAAGCAACCTAGAACTAAGGAGAAATCCTGACAGTTAGAACAATTAATAAGTGGAACAACTTGCCGCCAACATTGGAAGTTTTTAAGAAGAGGTTGGATAACCATTTGTCTGAAGTGGTGTAGGGTTTCCTGCCTAAGCAGGGGGTTGGACTAGAAGACCTCCAAGGTCCCTTCCAACTCTGTTATTCTATTCTATTCTTGAAATGGATGCCCACTGAATGCTTCTGACACATTTTCCCAAATCTATCACATTTTTGCAACTTTTTTTTTAAAATGAGGACATTGGTCTCCTATTCACAGAACCATCAACAAATATCTTTACATTTCTGTTTTAATTGGAATTGCTATTTTAAAATCAGGGAGTACATTTGCTACCTTTGTTTCAACAGCCCCAAAGGGCTGCTTAATGTTGATAGCATTTTGTCAAACCATTTGTAAATGTTTATCACTAAACCTAACATTGTTGAGCCGGTGAACATCTTTGGGAAACCTGTTCTTTGGGCTGCAGATCAACCGAAAACATGCTTGAATGCCACCCCAAAATACCACATATTCTGAATAGTTTTCTGGAATAGGCTATTGAGTTTCTCCCTTGCACTCTCTGCCTGGCTGTTGTTGACAAGCAAGGATTAATGGTCTCTCTACTGTTTGGAAGAAACGTGAAAGGTCTCTGCCAAAGGACTAGGAGGAGTTGGCTTGCAAATGTATAGCTTAAAGCTCTAGGGAGAAACATGCATCAACATTTGTGCTTTTTGCTGATCTGTAGCCCAAGGAATATGCTAATTATGTTAGTTTAACTGGTTCAAATGTCTAAGAGTTGGAGATAGATTTAAAAAGAAAACAGCTCTTATTCTTGTAGCCTGCTGAGCGCATCAGAAAAATTATTTTAAAGTGGCACAAAAGTAGGCCTTTCAGGGAAAAAAATTATTCTGAGTAAGAAGCAGATGCATCTGGGAGAGGCCACAAAATCAATGGTGTTGTATGTTGTGATTTATGACATTTATATCAGAGGTCTCTTGATGCGAATAATGTACAGTACATAATTTGCATCATCTATATCAGCATTTCCCAATCTCATCAGCTTTAAGATGTGAGGACTTCAAGTCTCAGAATTCCCCAGCTGGAACTGACACATGTGATGTCACTTGCCACCCATCCACACACACACACAAGAAATTATATATTTTTGCAACATTAAGAGTAAAATGCACATCTAATGCATCTACATACACTTGCCGTAAGAAACATCTTGCTTGTTGCTAAGATCAGAGATGTGTTCAGGCAATAGAGAGGGAAAATTCTTTGCAATAACACTTACCTAAGGGACGTGGTGGCTCAATGGCTAAGATGCTGAGCTTGTTGATCGAAAGGTCGGCAGTTCAATGGTTCAAATCCCTAGTGCCGTGTAACGGGGTGAGCTCCCTTTACTTGTCCCAGCTTCTGCCAACCTAGCAGTTCAAAAGCACGTAAAAAATGCAAGTAGAAAAATAGGGACCACCTTTGGTGGGAAGGTAACAGCATTCCATTTGCCTTTGGCATTTAGTCATGCCGGCCACATGACCACGGAGACGTCTTCGGACAGCGCTGGCTCTTTGGCTTTGAAACGGAGATGAGCACCACTCCCTAGAGTCAGGAACGACTAGCACATATGTGCAAGGGGAACCTTTACCTTTACCTAATGGAATCTCCACCTGAAATATATTAAAATATCGTATTTTCAGAGAAATGTTTCTCCAATTCATTTTTTAAAAAATGAACATTGTGCCATTTTAAATTAATTCAAGTTTTAGAGTGGCTTCATAATTTGATTTTCAGCTGCAATGTCTTTTATTGTGTATTACTTTGATTAAACCAAGGTTGCAAAAGAAAAAGCTCAGAAATATGCAAAACAATTAATGATTGTAACAAAATAGTCCAGTAAGTGTAATACATCCATAAGCCAAAGTTTTGTTTGATTGGAATTAATTTTTGATATCTGAGCACCTACTTCTTAGCTGCAAAAGAGGCAGTACGCAAGTCTATTAGATTGTTTTTTTATGTTTCTAAAATGCATGCCCATATTTCAGTTGTATAATCCCAGAGAGCTTTGCAAAACCTCCTTGCACACCTTCTACAAATGCAATAAAACAGTAGCAGCACAAGAATACCTGTAAATAAATTCATAAAACACTATTTTTAAATTTTCCACCTTCTAAAAATAAAACTATTTCAACATTTTCATATCTAACATCTGCATGAGAATTACACTTTCTTCATAAGGGGAGAAATAGTTGGGTGATTAATGCACAAGTGAGTGAACCAAGGTTCTGTCTTGCTTCTAATCCTTGTACTATCCATGTCCCTTGCCTGTTGCATGATCAGTGATTGAGAAAAGTTCCCTTGCTTTCAATGTGAAATGGAATCTTGGTTTCCTCCAGTTTTAAGATTTTTCTTAAAAAATCATTTTCTGAAGGAAGATGTTAAAGGCAAAGGAGACATCTGAGAAGATCACCTGTCTAAGAAAGTAGTATTGTCACAGGGCACAGAGGCCGATACTGATCAGCTGTAGAAGAATAGCAATAGCACTTAGACATATATACCGCTTTATAGTGCTTTTACAGCCCTCTCTAAGCGGTTTACAGAGTCAGCATCTTGACCCCAACAATCCGGATCCTCATTTTACCCACCTTAGAAGGATGGAAGGCTGAGTCAACCTTGAGCCTGGTGAGATTTGAACTGCCGAATGGCAGCTAGCAGTCAGTTGAAGTAGCCTGCAGTGCTGCACTCTAACCACCTCGGCATTCTAATCATCTCGGCTCTTATAGTGTTTCTTAAAGGCGTAAAAAGTCCTACCTGTGAGTAGAAATTACTCTCCCCACAAGTAGAAATGCTATAGAAATTTTCTGGTTGCTTCCAATTGACCTTCTAATTTGTAAAGCTTCTATTTCCAATGTCTCTTTATCAGCATCCTGATAAAGGGTGACCTCATCCAACTGATTGCCTATTATGCTGTCAAGATTCCATGTGTCATATGGTAACTTTTTACCGCCATCCAGGTCATCTGGGATTTTGTAGGTTTAGACTTTGTGTCTGTTGGCCAATTGTACCTTTTCCCCAGGCAATCTGCAAGGACACATCCTTGCATGGGAACTGGTTGATGGACATATATCAATAGGCCTACGGGCTCTCTGTCACTTTTAACAATTGTACATCAGTCATAGCATGGTTGATGGATGTGTTAACCCTTAACCACAGACATACTATTTCAGCTACGCTGTTACAGACATGAGGTCATAATGACCGCTTTAGCTGCTGGCTGTAATCCAGGTAATTGCACTACAATAATGTGACTAGTGGTTCTGGATCTATTGCTTCCAAAAGGTGCAGGAGACCATTTGAATTTGTTCTTGCCGTATAAATTATTGCACGGCATAGATTGTATCTGGTCATCAATTTCATCAGGAGCTTCATCATCGCTGATGTCAGAATTGGCGGCAGCTATGGGTTCCTCATTGTCCATTACAAAATTTTAATTGCAATCTGATTCCACTTCACTCAGATCACTCTCTGCTTCTTCATACCATGTTAGAACAGTTTCTTCAAAGGTTGGGTCACCAAATCGCACTCTTTTTGGCAGAAAATGTGGCCCCGACCAGTGATGGATTGCCCCTGGTTCAGATCAGTTCTATAGAACTGGTAGTAAAACTGGCAGGAGGCTCCGCCCACTGACCCTGACGTCTTCAGAAGCGATCTACTCATGCGCAAAAGCTTCTGCGCATGCGCGAGCGAAGCAAGCACATGTGTGCGGTCCCATTGCAAACCGGTAGTAAAGGTAAGTACAACCCACCCGTGGCCCTGACATTATAAAAAATATATACGTTAACAAAGTCAAAATGACCGCAATTCTGCAGTCAAAATGACCGCAATTCAAATTCAAATGCCGCTACAGAAAACACCAAATAACTTACGTAAGCGCGATACTGCATACACTCCTATTGGTGGGAAAAGAAAAGCTATTCACAACCAGAATAGTCCATTTCTAAAAATAGGGATGTTCCAAACATTTTGGAAAACTGTTGCGGTCACTCTGACCACAGGTCTGTGGTTATGGGTTAATGTAACCTTACAATTTCCTTCAATTTGCAAAGAAAGTTCCTCTTAATGCCCCCATAATGGCAATTGGTTACAGTTAGGATATGATGTTAACTGCTGGCTCAGAAGATAATATTATAAATACAGATGCATTTATTGCTTCAATATTCAGTGGATGTAGAAATGAAGTATGCCTTTGATTTGTCTGTTCTCCCTTCAGAGTTAGACAAAGCAGCATTTGGAAAGCAGCATTTCCCCCCCAGTACTCTTGGGTAATAGGCATATGATTTTAAGGAAGGGCTTGGCAGCTGCTTGGATGAATTCTACAGTTGAGAAAAATGACATTGGAATGGAAGTGATGAGCACTGAACGATTGGGCAGAATATTCAAAACCATCACTGGGGTTTTATGGCAAATAGAAAAATTGAAGCTCCTGAATTGGAAAATGTCAGCACAATTTTATTAGTTAAGCTGGACTGCCACTCATCAATCTTGAGTTAAAGTTAAAAAATATGTGCATAAAGAGTCTTCCAAGTACAATATCCACTCTAGCTTGACAAGAGCTCTGTAATTTTTATATGCAAAGGCATGTCATGTTAGCTTAGCTTGCTGGCAAGCTCACTTCTAGCTTCCCCCCTTAAGATCCCATGGCTGTTTCTAGTTTAATAATTCCAGCTCTTATTTGAACCAGCATCCAACCAACTTTCTTTGAGATGAGAAGCTAAAAACAATCTGGCTTGGTAAGTGATTGGGTAAAAAAATCATCAATAAGCTCTAGACAGGCAGTCAGAAAAAAAAATTACAGAAATAGCCTGTGATAAAGCTGCCCCCTACTGATACCAATAAAACTGTATTACATGTAGTAATCAGATTCCAGCTTAATTTGAAGCGTACCTTTATCTTTTTCAAGGGATACCCTTCATTTTGAATGTTATCATCTTCTCTCTCTCTTGTTGATTTGATTTTCTTTGCATTGCTTTGACAAAATAATTCATAATTAAATGTCTATGGATGAGAAGGAAGGACTCACTGGAGAAGAGTCTAATGTTGGGAAAGATTGAGGGCAAAAGAAGAAGGGGACAACAGAGAATGAGGTGGCTGGATGGAGTCACTGAAGCAGTAGGTGTGAGCTTAAATGGACTCCAGAAGATGGCAGAGGGCAGGAAGGCCTAGAGGAACATTGTCCATGGGTCACGATGGGTCGGACATGACTTCACAATTAACAACAACAAAAATGTCTATGGAGATCATCAGACATCCAGGTCACAGTTGTCCCAAAGGTGCTTTTTCAAAATGTCACTGCGTTCTTGTATTTCCCAGCTGAGCTGTCATTTTTGGTCTAATAGGCTTACTGTAGTTTTGCCAAGTTTTGTTATCAGTATTAAGTGCGCAAGCGTGCATTCCTTTCTAGCCTCCATTATCCTTCTTCTTACTCCTTTGTTCTCCTGCCAAGAGGTGAGGCAGGAACACTGGCAAGATGTAGCCAATTAATTAGATAGTAAGAGTTATCTTTATTTTTACTTTACAATAAAATGAGTTTTCATAGAAATACTTCTTCGGGTTTTATTTTCTTAATGTATACTTTTGAGGAAAAGCCATGGTCCAAACCCCTAAACCAGGGTGCGATTATCTCAGAGCCAGGATGGGATCAATCAACTCCCTGACACAAAAAGCAACTGGACTTTGTTTTTTTCCTCGAAGATGTTTCACTTCTCATCCATGAAGCTTCTTCAGCTCTGATTGAATGTGTATGATGGAAGGATTTATATTCTTTGCAGTCATCTGATTATTAGTACTCTTTCAGAGGCCACTTTGAGGTTTATCTGTGCCCTGAGGGTCACCTGAATAGTACAAATGGGTATGGAACCTTTTTGGAACCACTGAAAGTATTGCTGTAAAGGACTGTGTTCCTTTTAGCAGTTCCAAAAAGCTTTCACACACCCATTTGCACTGTTCAGGTAACCTTGAGGGCATAGATAATCCTCCAAGTGGCCTCAAGACTCTCTGAAAGAATGCTAACGACCGGATGACTGCAAGGAATATGAATCCTTCCATTCTCCAATATTCAGTCAGAGTTGAAGAAGCTTCTTGGATGAGAAGTGAAACGTCCTTGAGGAAAAACACTAAAAAGCACCTTTGGGGATATTCATTCTCAGCAAAAACCCTTGAAACATTGTGGGAATAGAATCCATGCCACCATTGTGGCTTACGCTTTAAGGACTTGCAGAATTATGCAGGCAGCATAAATGTGATGCTGAAAAGAACTCGGGAGTGGTTGCTATATACCTTTCAAAACCAAATCATGAACAGGATTTGAAGGTGGTGGTATCCATAAGTAAAAATTGTAAGATGAAACAGAGATCTAAATAGAGCCTTTGATTTACACATACTTTTAGTAAGAGTGCAAATTCAGAATACAAATTTAAATTCAACAGTAATACTCAAGAATTTGTTGAAAAATACCTAAAGTACAAATGTACAAAAACATTAACATTAGCATGTATCTCTGCTGCCTATTCCTTGTCATGCACTTATACATATAGGCAAGATGCACTGCTACATAAAGTGTGTAAATTATAACTATACAATTCTTGCTTGTCTTCCAACAATAATATATGTTTGCTCTATTGCTATTGCTTACTGCTATAGCTAAGTATGCTCCAGTTTTATTAGCTCTAGAAATGTTATCTGTGGAGATTAGACACAGGTACAAAAATAACATTGAATACTTATGTCTACAGATAAGCATCTATTATTTTTTAAAATTCCTCAATCAATTATTTTTGGTTCTTCCTATATTGTCCTTAGGGATAGGTGAATCTGTCAGGTTGTCTTGCTTTCATATTCAGTATTTTTCACACACAAGTAAAGTTAACCTAAATTTCACTTTCTTATAAAAAACTTTGCTAAATTCCTACTAAAATAGATTAGACCAAATCCAAATAATCAAAACAAAACTGCAATCCTTATCCTATTATTTAATATTTTTATTCGAAGTGTACTTGTATTAATTACAAGTACAAGTATATACTCAAGTATAAGCCAACCCGAATATAAGCAGAGGAACCTAATTTTACCACAAAAAACTGGGAAAACTTTTTGACTCGTGTATAAGCCTAGGGTGGGAAGATTTTTTCTTATTTTAAAGAATAAAGGGAGGAGAGCATATTTACTATTTAGATGTATATGGCTTCCCCTTCGCCCCAAAATAGACCAAAAACATTTTTTTAAAAAAAATCCACAAAGAAAATAAAAGTGTACCATCTCCCGAACAAAATCTCAATTTGTCTCCATATATTTTTACTGAAGTTGTGAAAGTTAAAGACTGGCAGATTCTGATGTATAGATACATTTTAATGCATTTTGATTTCTGTTCCAGAAGTAGCAATTTATGGTTGTTATTTTTTTCAGAGATCAAATACTATTTACATAATTGGACGGGGGGGAGAGCCCTCTGGCAAATATTGAAGTCTTTTTAGAAAAAAAAATGTCTCTTATTTGGGGATCTTAATAGCAGATAAAACAATTTCTGATTAATATTTGAAGTTACTTGCTCCCTTGCTCCTAAAGGCAAGCTAACCAGTCACATCTGCAGTTGCGCCTGGTTAATACTTCAGTGTCAGCTGAAGTGGGTCAGGAACTGCCTGTAGAATTCTTCAAATTGCTGAGATAGTTTAAAACCAAGTGGGAAAAAATAAAACGAGAGAGAGAGAGAGAGAGAGAGAGAGAGAGAAGCTGGGATGCATGTTTCCAATTTTAGCTGATGTTATTTTTTTTCCATAAAACAAACCTTGGAAATAACAAAATGTAGGCTGGGTTAGACCCCATAACCAAGACAAAAGATATTCTTTGTCTTGATGAGTTAAACAGATATGGACCAGAAACATTAAGAAAGAACAGTGAATAAGTTATGTTTGATTGTTTTAATGACATTTTAATTTTATTGAAGGCTACCTAAGGAGATTTTATGACTTCCATTTAACATTTTCTTTCCTTCCTCCCTCCACTCTCCCTCCCTGCCTCATTTTTTTGCTTAGTGTGATGGTCTCTCTCTCTCTCTCTCTCTCTCTCTCTCTCTCTCTCTCTCTCTCTCTC
>WNWU01021006.1:0-18996 GCA_012654045.1 Ptyas mucosa | reverse complement strand
TAGACTAGACTAGACTAGACTAGACTAGACTAGACTAGACTAGACTAGACTAGACTAGAATAACACAGTTGGAAGGGACCTTGGAGGTCTTCTAGTCCAACCCCCTACCCAGGCAGGAAACCCTATACCACTTCAGACAAATAGTTATCCAACGTCTTCTTAAAAACGTCCAGTGTTGGAGCGTTCACAACTTTTGGAGGCAAGTTGTTCCACTGATCAATTGTTCTGTCAGGAAATTTCTCCTCAGTTCTAAGTTGCTTCTCTCCTTGATTATTTTCCACCCATTGCTTCTTGTTCTACCCTCAGGTGCTTTGGAGAATAGCTTGATTCCCTCTTCTTTGTGGCAGCCCCTGAGATATTGGAACACTGCTATCATGTCTCTCCTAGTCCTTCTTTTAATTAAATTAGACATACCCAGTTCCTGCAACCATTCTTCATATGTTTTAGCCAGTGGTGGGATTCAAGTAATTTAACAACCGGTTCTCTGCCCTAATGATTTCTTCCAACAACCAGTTTGCCAAACTGCTCAGAAAGTTAACAACCAGTTCTCCCGAAGTGGTGCGAACTGGCTTGTTCTACCCTCAGGTACTTTGAAGAATAGTTTGACTTCCTCTTCTTTGTGACAGCCCCTGAGATATGGGAAGACTGCTATCATGTCTCCCCTTGTCCTTCTTTTCATTAAACTAGACATACCTAGTTCCTGCAGCCGTTCTTCATATGTTTTAGCCTCCAGTCCCCTAATTATCTTTGTTGTTCTTCTCTGCGCTCTTTCTAGAGTCTCAACATCTTTTTTTACATCATGGCGACCAAAACTGGATGCAGTATTCCAAGTGTGGCCTTACCAAGGCATTATAAAGTGGTATTAACACTTCACATGATCTTGATTCTATCCCTTGATTCTATCCCTTATTCTTTAATTTTGTATTTTTAATTTTAATTTTTGCTTTCATATTGTAAGCTGCTGAGTGGAGTGGGATAATTTTTTCCCCTTCCATTCTCTCATGTCTAATTCTTAGAGACTGCCTGGACAAATACCTGTAGTTTTCTTGGAAAGATTTTTCTGAAGTAATTTGCTATTGCTTCCTTCTTAGGGTTGAGATAAAGTGACCGACCCAAGGTCACCCAGTTGGCTTTGTGCCCAAGGAGAGACTCGAACTCATGATCTCCCTGTTTCTAGCATGATCCATTAACCCCCTTCACCAGAAATGTGATATATAAATATCATCAATCAGCCAATAGAATTGCTTTCTCTAAGCAGACATGCTGGCTGGGGAATTCTGGGGACATCCACCCATCTTAAAGTCACCAAGGTTGTGAAATACTGTTCTAAAACAAATATTACTTCACCCCTTTGAACATTTGAACAGCCGTCACGCTTTTAGAGTGCAATCAAGTAAAAAAATTCCTAATGGAGAAGAGTAACCAGCATGTAAAACTAGCAAACGGTTGGAAAGTTAAGGCAGCTGGAGAGGGTGTTGCTCGTTGGTCATTTACCAATGATCCATTGCCTATGTTATATATTCCTGGGTTAAAATTTACTTTATTATCAGTTAAATCATTACTGAAATTTGGGTTTACAGTAACATTCAAAAATGATAAGTGTTTTATTGAGAAAGATGGCAAAGTTGTTACTGCAAGTTTAGAAAATGATTTATTTGTTTTACGAGATAACCCAGTATTGATGGCTAAGTCTAAGTCTGTTTATAATAATGTTAAACCACACGATGAATGTATTCATCTGTTACACCGGAGGCTTGGGCATTTAAACTTCAGAACGTTAAAACAAACAGTACAATTATCTGAAGGAATAAAACTACAAGCATGTAGTAAATATCTAAATTGCAATGCCTGTAGTCAACAGAAGAGTAGGATAACACCAGCAAACCGTGTTAATGGTTTTAAAACTACAAACCCATTAGACGTAGTGTTTATAGACTTAATTGGACCCAAGAAACCTAGCATTGGCGGTGCCTGCTATATTCTAAGCATGGTTGACCATTATTCAAGGTACGGATTTTGTTATCTTATGAAAACAAAAAGTGAACCATTCCAGCATCTTACCAACTGGATACGTTTTGTGGAAAGGAAACAGACATTCAAGGTTAAATGCTTAGTTACTGATAATGGTACGGAATTTACCGACCAAAAGTTGGAAGAGTTTTTGCAGGATGCAGGGATCCAGCATAAGCGGTCTGCTCCGTACAGACCACAGCATAATTCGTATATCGAACGAAGAGGTCAAACATTACAGGCCATGATTAGAACTATGTTAGCAGATTCTGGTTTGCCTAATAATTTATGGGGTGAAGCTGCAATGTGTGCTAACCATGTGTTAAACAACGTGGTTCATTCCTCTACAGGGGAAATTCCATTCACCTTATGGCATGGGAGGAAACCTAATCTTAGTTATTTACACACATTTGGAGCCCCAGCTTGGGTACATATTCCATCTAGTTTAAGGAGAAAGGATCAACAAAGAGCCAGAAAAGTGTTTTTCGTTGGCTATGAATCAAACCATAGATCTTTTAGGTTTTGGGCACAGGGAACTACGAGTGTGTACTGTAGTGCTAATGCTAAATTTCTAGAACATGAAGGATGGGATAGACTAGAGCATGCAGACTATAGACATGATAATAATACTGTTAGTATCGAGCATCAAATTCCTGATGATATTCCTGAGGATGTAGATGATGTAATATCCTCTATCAAGGAGGAAGAACAGGAAATAGGTTTAGAGGATGTAGTTTTAGGGGAGGAGTCAGAGGAATCATCTGCTGTAAGTCCTGTTTTACCTAGAAGATCTACTAGGGAGAGGCATCCACCTGATCGTTATAAAGCGACTGTGGTTTGCCAGATTAACATTGAGCCTTCAAGTTATGAAGATATCAAACTTTATCCTGATAAGGAGCAAAATGCTTGGAAGGAGGCAATGAGTAAGGAAATTAATTCTTTAACCAAGTTAGGTGTTTATGAAACTGTGAAATTGCCACCTGGTGAAAAAGTAATAGGTTGTAGATGGGTTTACAAAGTTAAGAAAAGCATAGATGGTACAGTAACCCATAAAGCTCGCCTTGTAGCTCAAGGTTTTTCTCAGACTGAACAAGATTTCGATGACGTTTTTGCTCCTAGTTTACGTGCTAGTACTTTAGGAACAATGCTAGTATGGGCGGCTAAGCATAAATATAGTATTAACCATATAGATGTAGAAACAGCATATTTACATGCTCCATTAAGACACACCATCTATATGAAGAAGCCTTTAGGAGTCGAAACACAAAACCACACTGATTGTTGGAGGTTACATAAAAGCCTTTATGGTTTGCGACAATCAGGGTTCGAGTGGAACCAATGTATTGTGAAAGAGCTAAATAGGATCGGTTTTTATGAAGGTGTAGCGGATAAGTGTCTCTTTAAGAGAGAAACTAATGGTTTAGTATCTTTTTTGTTACTGTTCACAGATGATATAGCCATAATAACGAAAACTGACAAAGACGCCATAGATATTGTTCAACAGCTACAAACCAAATTTAAGATCAGAAGTTTGGGAAATATTAGGCATTATTTAGGTCTAGATATTAATCAAACAGCAAGGGGTTATAAAATATCTCAATCTAGCAAAATAAGCCAAATGTTGAAGCGTTACGGGATGGAGCTCTGTAAGCCAGCGAAAACGCCTATGGCACAGGACTTTCAACAAGGAGAGGTCCAAAGTCCTAAATTCAGTAGGGAGATCTACCAGTCTCTTATAGGTTGTTTATCTTATCTAAGCAATTGGTCAAGACCTGATATTTCGTTTGCAGTAAACCAATTAGCGAGATATAACGCAGAGCCGACTGATAGACATTGGCAAGCCGCAAAACGTATATTAAGGTATCTGAAGATGACGATGCATTATGCATTGTATCTAGAACCTAACAATGATTTAGTATTAAGTGCATATGCTGATGCCAGTTTTGCTACTGATGTGACCACTAGGAAATCCACATCGGGTATAGCTATCATGTTAGACAATTGTTTGATTAACTGGAAATCAATTCGTCAAAAACATATTAGTCTTTCGACTATGGAGGCAGAATTTTCCTGTTTGTCACTCGTTTGCACTGATTTGATTTATTACAAACAATTAATGATGGATATTGGTTTAAAGATGGATTATCCAATTGTAATACATGAGGACAACCAAGCTGCTATAAAAATGGCAACAAATTTAGCAGTCAAAACTAGAACTAAATATACTGACATTAGGTATCTTAATGTTCGTCAATGTATCCAAAGCAACATGGTTACGTTAGAATATTGTGTGTCGGAAGACAATATTGCTGATGCATTTACCAAAGCGCAAGGTGCTATAAAACATAAAACATGTTGTGAAAGCTATGGATTAAGAATCTAAACTGTATATATTGACCTGTCCAAAGGGGAGAATGTTAGGATTCTATATGATGTATATAATGTTAGAACCAGTTGTCCAGGCAATATATATATACTGTAACTTTAAACTGTAAATGTTACGTTCTTGCTGAGTCATGCTGTAATGGGATAATGACTAGTTAGGAATATATTTAAACAAAGTATTGTAACCTGGTCTGTTAGTACTGCTGCTGCTGCTATGAACTGCTATTGTGACTGAACTGCTATGAGCTGCTAATGTGAAGGAGTTGCTATCTGTTGATGGATCTGCTACCATCGTGGTTTGTTAACCAGAGTGAGTTGTTTGGACTGATTTACTGGACTGATTTATTGATGAAGACTTGGGATTTGTTTATGACTACGCTACTGCTTTTTCCTACGATAAAGTAAACTTTTGCTAAACCAGTTTTCTTATGCATTGCTCTCAACGTTTCCTTGTGCAGTTACTCTGCTGGTTGGTAAAACAACATCAATATCCTTAACAAGGCTTTTGGAGAACAAAGGGCCTATTACTTTGTTGTTTTTATTGATGCTTTGAAATTTTTAATTATGTTTATGTTATTCATCATATAAGTCACCCAACGTTTGTTTGGTCAGGTAAGATATATATTATATAAAGAAGAAATAAAGTTTAAATTATTATTATATTATATTGATGATGATGATGATGATGATGATGATGAGCAATACTTTCCTTTCTATAAGATGTCAGTTTTGGAAGACAATTTTCTTTTTGCTTCTAAACTGCCACATTTTAGCTGGGGAAATTGGGAGGGGGTTGTTGTTAGAGCGGTGGAAAGTTAGTCATGACAACATTCTGTATTCAAGGACTTTTTCCTGCGTCTGATGGAGACTGCCTGAAGATTGTATCATGTGGAGAGTTGATTGGACAATGTGATGAACTTGTGAGTGTGGGGCAGGGCTGTGAACTCTTAGCTGGGTGGGGAAAAGCTGGAAGCTTTCAGATTCGGGTTTTCCCAGATGTGCCAACATGACATCTCTAATAAATTGGAACTTTGAGGAACCTCAGGCCTCAGAGCTTTATTTTGTTGAGGGTGTTCCTTGGAACCCTGACACAAGGAGATAATTTCTAGCACAGAGTGCTGGAGCAGATGTGAATCATTTCTTCACCAGGCATTCTGATATGGAAATGTTTCCCTGTGGGCAGAATATTTGAGGATTACTATTCTGAATGATTGATGCTACAGCAGTAAAAAATAAATAAAAAATCAGGGATTCATTGGGTGCTTTAGAATTTTTTTTTCTGGTAGGTATTAAGTAGAAGAAGATATAGCTGGGAATTCATAAATGAGCAGCCCAGCTTGTGTGCTCTTCAAAATTGTGTACTTTTGATTAAATAAGGATGAATGCTCATTCTAAATGTTATGAATCAGTGTTTCTCCACTGATTAGCAACAGTTTGCAATGGGAATAATAGGGCAGGTATATTTTATGAATAACTGATGAACAAAAATAGGAATTAGAAAGAATGAAAAGCACTTTTTAATAAGGAACAAGGTATTTTTTATCCAGTTAGAAATAATCCCACTGTATTAAAAAGTAAAAATAGCCCTATATATATAAAAAAGTAATATTAGCCATAGTGTGATAACAAGAACAGTTTTTTCCCGAACACCATCACTCTGCTTAACAAATAATTCCCTCAACACTGTCAAACTATTTACTAAGTCTGCACTACTATTAATCTTCTCATCGTTCCCACCACCCATCTCCTTCCACTTATGACTGTATGACTGTAATTTTGTAGCTTGTATCCTTATGATTTATATTGATATTGATTGTTTCCTGATTGCTTATTTGTACCCTGTGACTGTCATTAAGCTTTGTACCTTATGATTCTTAATGAACATATCTTTTCTTTTATGGACACCGAGAGCAAATGCACCAAGACAAACTCCTTGTGTGTCCAATCACACTTGGCCAATAAAAAAAAAATCTAATTCAATTTCAATTTCAGAATAACAGAGTTGGAAAGGACCTTGGAGGTCTTCTTGTACAACATCCTGCTCAAGCAGGAAGCCCTATATTATTTCAGACAGATGGTTGTTCAATTTCTTCTTAAAAATCTCTAGTGTTGGACCACCCACAACTTCTGGAGACAAGCTATTTCATGGATTGTTCTAACTGTCAAGAAATTTCTCCTTAGTGCTATGTTGGATCTCTCCTTGATTAGTTTCTATCCATTGCTTCTTGTCCTACCTTCATAAGCTCTCTTCTTTGTGGTAACCCTTCAAATATTGGAAGACTGCTATCATGTCACCCCAGTCCTTCTTTTCACTAGACTTTTTGCTCCAGGCAAAGATCCATATTTCATAATTCTTCTAACTAGGGCCTATCTTTATAAAATTGTTTTGGGCAGTGGGTTTAAGAACATTCTGTCAGGAAAGAAAAAGTGGTGGATGAGGAACAATGTGGCTGGTTTTCCAACTTGCTTCTTCCCAGCAAGCTGTAGGATAGCAGTTAGTGTTAATCCAATTTCTGCCCTTCAGTTTGCACATCTGAATACGATTTCCACATTCCACCAAAAATCAGTATCAGAATGCAGATGCCTTTTCTGACGTAGGCTTCCTTTATCTTTTATGATACACTGCCAAAGACCTAATTGGCAATTATCTTGGCAAGGCCACACGGAAACACAGAGTCAAAACAGAGCTTCAAAGTACAAACCGACACCATCCACAACGTTGCTTCCTGCAAAGGCCCACGTGCTTTTGCTCTTCCTTTATGTCTTATGGGAGGGGCCAATCATCTCCAAGCCTTATTCCTGAGTCGTCCCTTTTGTTTTAACTGTTCTTGCCTTCTGGCAGCTCTGTGCATGCATGCACTAGGAAGAGGCTCCCCCTGTTCCTCTGCCTCTCTGATGTCTGACTCTGGAGGCTCCGGAGTCCACACATAACTCCCAGATGGCCCTGGCCCCATCTCTGCGTCCGACGCAGAGCCCTTGTCCGAACCTTCCCCAGACTCCAGGACTGGCCCATGTTCCTCCTCAGCCTCCTCACTGTCTGACTCTGCTGCCAGCTCTGCAGACTGCTGGTGGACCACAACAATGCCACTAAACTATACCAGCCCTATTTTCACTCAGCTTGATCTCCATTTTGACTAATAATGAATTCCTGATAAGTCAAAAGTTTTCAAATACTTTTTCTAAATCATTTTAATATATATAATAGTACCTGAAATCAGGTATTACAACAACAACAAACAAAACCCATGGCTCATCTTATTCATATAGGTCAAGGTTTTGCTTTTTACCCAGCATTTTAAAAAATGCAAATTAATACTGCTAACAAACTGATTAATATTTCATCTGCTTTACCACTCCAGGAGATAAACCTTTCCAAACAATCATTGTTTTGTATTAATTTTTTAAAACTGCAACAAGTTTACCAAACCAATTATTTTATATTTTCAGATACTAACTGGATAATAACAAGTCTACTAAACTGATTAAAAAATAACAATGTTGTTAGCAATGATCACATAAAGGTCCAATAATCATATTGTTGGATAACCATTTGTCTGAAGTTGTATAGGGTTTCCTGCCTAAGCAGGGGGTTGGACTAGAAGACCTCCAAGGTCCCTTCCAACTCTGTTATTCTATTCTATATAAATCATAGAAAGTTCCAAAAATCCATAAAGGTTCAATTATGCAATTACATATGTTTTTACAAATAGAATATTTTCCTTTCAAAAGAATTCACATTTAGACCATTTGGCTGCATTCATCCAAATGAGAAATTGGGAATATCATTGAGCAATGTAAAAAAAATGCGAACAAGCTTTGACATGGGAAGACAGTACAACTAAGGTTTTCTAATCTGGATCTAGGGTTTTCTTTCTGTGCTGTGTAAAGCTAGGTCCTCATTTAGAGGTTACTATTTTAACACCAAAAGTTGTATCTGATTGACTTGGGTAGTAAGACCATAAGCAATATTCACATAAATGATTTTCTAAGCTGATAAAAATATGCATTTGCATCTTTGGGGATGACAGGCTCTTTCCTTTCCTTTCCTTTCCTTTCCTTTCCTTTCCTTTCCTTTCCTTTTCTTATGGGGCCTCTGAATCATGGTGACTCAACATGCACAAAGCCAAGGAGGCTATCAAGATGTGGACAATTACAGGAGAAGAATCATGGAATCAACTGAAATTCCCAATTAATGCCAGAAGAATAATAGCAATAGCAATTGCACTTAGACTTACAGTATATACCACTTCACAATTCTTTACCTTCCTCTCTAAGTGATTTACAGAGTCATCATATTGCTCCCAACCTAGTTTTACAGACCTCAGAAGGATGGAAGACTGAGTCAACCTTGAGCCAGTGAGAATCGAACTGCTGGCAGTCAGCAGAATTAGCCTACTATATTGCATGCTAACCACTGCACTACCATAAACCGTTTGCTGTCGGTTTTGACTATTATTTTACAAAGTTCATTAATAAGTTTACTAATTGTTTTTCTTCTGACTTCAGAATCTCGATTTGTCTAGCTGGCAAGGCTTCTGATTTCACACCTGCGAAGCTTATGTCACTTAACAATTTAACGTGTGGCAAATAATAACAGTGATTAAAAAAAAAATCTGGCATCTAGGACCTAAATGAATGTACAGTTGATGCCAATACCAAATAAATGTTGTTTATATTGGAACAGATTTGAAGAGCAATCCCAACTCCATCTACTTCATGTAAACGATGTCATTAATTAACAATTAGAGAAACAGACAGTTGAATAGCTTATACACTTCCACAGGTAAATTTACTTTCAAATTCTACTTACTTGAGAATAAAATTGGAAAAGATCACTTCACATGGCTCTTGGGGGGATATCAGGCTTTAAATGTGGAGTTATATACTAGATTTTATTTTCCATATATACAGTATCTAGAACCTCTAATTTTGAATTCTTACCAATCATATATCAAATTTTTGTCTTCCATATTTAATCCACTAATTTGTTATTTTATTTTTTCCTTATCTCCCTATTGGAACCAAGACAATCTAATCAGTTACAAAAACATAAGCTACATTAATTGAATCAACACCTCAAATAATATTTACATGTAATAAGTCTCTTTGATTAGAAATTGACCCTTTGTTTGCCCAGAGCAAACATAAGTAGGAAAAGAATCAACACTGGTTAGTTCTTTAGCAACAATAACATATACAAAAGTGTACCTAGCTATTTCACATATGGCCATCCTTACAAATCAGAAAAAAGCTGCACATTCAACTTGGATCAATCTGTCTAATTCCATACATATAAATTGGACTAATAACTAATAAATAAATAAATAAGTTAATATGAGCTATGTCTTATAGAAGGAAGGGGAGTTGCTGATCATGTCAAGACTAAGCAAAGTCCTTCTTTTTTAATGTCCATTATATATCTGCAACAATGTTGTAACTTGCTCATGCTCACCAATCAACTTTGGGGATGGCTGTAATGATTATGCTTAACATTAGGAATCATGTGTTACTTTCCAGGAGGGAACCAATCTTTGAAAATGTGCAAAACTAGGTAAGCATTTCTAATTGAGAGTTTGCAAATCGTGCCTACTTCTTTGTCTTTTATTTTTTGGTGCTGAATCAACCATTTCTCTAGGACACAGGTATCAAACTCGATTGCGTCACTTGACGTATCGATGTATTGTGACTTTTTCGCCTTTGTGGAGCTGGGATGGGTGTGGCCTCTGCGTGTCGCATTTGGCCCATGGGCCGTCAGTTTGACACCCCTGCTCTAGGAGGAAAACAAAAGGTTTTTTTTAAAAAAAATGGTGTAAGACTACTAAATATTGGCTATAAACATTTGGATGACCACCAGATGGAACCAAGCAAATGCATCTTGCTTGTAACTAAGGTTTTATTTATTTAATACTAATTGTAGCAATGGTGATAATTGTGACTGCAGGTATAAAACCTACTGCTACTGTTTCACCTTTCTTTCAGTGGGGAATCATTGTCGAAGGACTTGTAGGATCTGATCTACAATAGTCTGGATCTTCAAGAGTTAGATTTTTTTCCTGTATCTTTTTGCTACCTTGTACTAGTTATCTGAATTTTTGCAGTTCCTATTGTGAGGAGAAAGGATGACATAGCGGGTGGGGGGCATAGCTCCTTTAACACTGGGAATAATGAAAGTAGTACCATGCAGCTGATTATGTAATGCTTTACCAAAGTTTATTGAAATCATATACTGTAGAAATGTAGTTTATACTCCTGGTATATAACTGGAACAAATCTAATTTGTTGCCTTTTTTTTATCTATCTCAACAGATATCTATAAGAGTCTGGGATTTACAGTTTGTAAAAACTAGAACATTCTTGGGTCTTGCTCATCCTCAAAATGTATCAAACTGTGTTGAATTAAATGTGTCTAAGTGCATAGATGCATTTCCAGGGAGATATAATTCAATGGTTAAATCCTCAATTTAGTTTTTGGGACAAGATTAATGTTACACAAATGAATGTTGCATTGAGATTAATGTGTACTCTAAGAGGGCTTCCAATGTTAATTCCCCATTGAGTACTTTACACACTAAATATATTAAGGGGGATTTGTTATATGGCAGGTTAAACCTCCTCTAATATTTTTGTTCAAATGCATTTTGTTATTTATTTATTTATCAAATTTCTACGCACCCCATTTTACCTGTGTGACTCAGGGTGGGTTATCGCATAAAACCACATAATCATATAAAACAACATAGTTAAAAAGCAATGTAAAAAAACCCCAGAATTAAAACCAAATTAAAAAGGGAACAATAAAAAAGGGAAAAAGGGAAAGTGAGCAGCTTCACTAACCACCCCCAGAGTTGCATGCCACTCTTAGACCCCCACCCCCATGCCTGTTGGTAAAGCTAAATCTTGACACTCATCTGAAAGGCCAAGAGAGTAGGGGTCTGCCTTGTCTCGGAAGGCAAGATGTTCCATGGGGGGGGGGGGACAAAGTTTGAGCCTATTTGTAAAGGATTTTTTGTAAAGGTCCACAATATAGTCTCTTTGCCTGACAGGGAAGGATGGGTTGATGAAATAGGGACAAAATGGTTCCTAAGGTAACCTGGTCCCATGCCATAAAAGGCCATAAAGGTGATAACAAATACCTTGAATTGGGCCTGGAAGTACACTGGCATCAGAGGTGGGTTTCAGCAGGTTCTGACCAGTTCTGGAGAACCTGTAGCGGAAATTTTAAGTAGTTCAGAGAACCGGTAGCGGAAATTTTAAGTAGTTCAGAGAACCGGTAGCAGAAATTTTAAGTAGTTCAGAGAACCGGTAGCGGAAATTTTGAGTTGTTTGGAGAACAAGTAAATGCCACCTCTGACTGGCCCTGGCTCCATCTATTCTCTGCCTCCCAAGTCCCAGCTGATTGGGAGGAAATGGGGATTTTGCAGTATTCTTCCCCTGGGGTGGGGAGGGAATGGAGATTGTACAGTATCCTTCCCCTGCCACACCCAACAAACCACGCCATGCCCAACAAGCCACACCCACAGAACTGGTAGTAAATTTTTTTGAAACCCACCACTGACTGGCATCCAATGTGGCTCACATAGCAGTGGAGTTACATGTGCAACTCATAATGCACTCTGCTGCATTCTGTACCAGCTGTAACTTCAGGATACTCCTCTAGGGTAGCCCCATGACTAAGAGGATTGAAAGTTGGTGGTAGCTTCAGCCTACCAGATTTTCAACTATATTATTGCATTTTATTATTATTACATTTTTATCTCACCTTTCCTATATATCACTCAAGGTAATAAACATTCCTAACATTTATTATATTATTTATTTTGGAATGAGACTGTGATTATTCTTCACTTTGGGCCTATTTCGAGACCAAGTGTAATGCTTCGGACATTTTGTCCAGTTTAGGATCAAGGTATATTCAGCAAAGTTCTTCGGTTCTGGCTTCAAAAACTTTCAATATTTGGTAATTAACAATTAAGTGCTTACATTTTAATCTCAAATCACATATATTGATGCTGAGAAATAATCCAATTTTGAAAATAAAGGGGAAGATGCCTTATTGGAATATGGGCTAAATAACAAATAAATACTTTAAATTGGTGAATTACTAATTGTTTTGAGATATTGCATGTTGAGTATGATTTATCTACAATATTCCTTTGGCAGTATAGAGAATTGAAACACGGATTAAACAGTATGGCCCAGATGCTCCAATGGTTAATTTAATTTATTAGATTTAGGTGTCACCAGGCTCTAGATGAGTCTGGAAGGCTCTCAACTCAGCAACAGAGTAAAATGCAACACAATTCAAAAAATAATCAGCCAAAAGATAGCAATAGCAATAGCACTTAGACTTATATACCACTTCACAGTGCTTTATAGCCCTCTCTAAGCGGTTTACAGAGTCAGCATATCACCCCCAACAATCTGGGTCCTTATTTTACCCACCTCGGAAGGATGGAAGGCTGAGTCAGTGAGCCGGTGAGATTCGAACTGCCAAACTGCTGGCAGCCAGTGATCAACAGAAGTAGCCTGCAGTACTGAACTCTAACTACTACACTACTGTGGCTCTTGATATTAAAAACAGATTTAAAAGCACATAACTTTCTCCCCTTGCCTAACTTTCTCCCCTTTTCTTTTAAATTTCTTTTAAACTCTTTTAAAGCAAAATTTTAATTTGTTTTAAATTATTGGGATTTTTAATTGTCTCGGGCTAAATTTATTTAATTTGGTTTAATTATGTTTTTTAACTTTTGTATCTATGTATTTTATTCTGTGCCTGTTCACCGCCCTGAGTCCTTCGGGAGTAGGGCGGTATATAAATCTAATTTATTAGATTAGGGAATTACAAGCGCTTCTTTGAGTGAGGGTGCCTTTCCTGCCGCCTTGAAAGAGGTGGTGGTGAGGCCCTTCCTCAAGAAGCCTTCCCTGGACCCAGCTGAATTAGCTAACTATCGTCTGGTCTCCAACCTTCGTTTTGTGGCGAAGGTTGTCGAGAGCATGGTGGCACGACAGCTTCCCCGACACCTGGATGAAGCTATCTATTTGGACCTGTACCAGTCGGGCTTCAGACAGGGGTACAGCACTGAAACGGCATTGGTCGCGTTGGTGGATGATCTCTGGAGGGCTCGGGACAGGGGTTGCTCCTCTGTCCTAGTCCTATTAGATCTCTCAGCGGCTTTTGATACCATCGACCATGGTATCATGCTGCAGCGGTTGAGGGGGTTAGGAATAGGGGGTACCGTTTTACGGTGGTTCTTCTCCTTCCTCTCTGACCGCTCGCAGTTTGTGTTGGCAGGGGGGCAGAGGTCGACCTCAAGGCGTCTCGTATGGGGAGTGCCACAAGGGTCGGTCCTCTCGCCCCTTCTGTTCAACATTTATGTGAAGCCGCTGGGAGAGATCATCTGTGGTTTTGGGGTGAAATGTCATCTGTACGCTGATGACACCCAGCTGTACATTTCCACCCCAGACCACCCCAACGATGCCCTTGATGTGATGTCTTGCTGCCTGGAGGCCGTGTGGGTCTGGATGGGGAGAAACAGGCTCAGACTCAACCCTTCCAAGACTGAGTGGCTGTGGCTCCCGGCGTCCCGATATAGTCAACTGGTGCCATCGCTGACTATTGGGGGTGAATCTTTGCCCCCCACAGAGAGGGCTCACAATCTGGGTGTCCTCCTGGATGCACGGCTGTCTTTAGAAGAGCATATGACGGCCGTGGCCAGGGGGGCCTTCTATCAGGTCCGCCTGATTCGCCAGTTGCAGCCCTTTCTGGATCAGGACGCCTTGTGCACTTGTCACCTCCCGGTTGGACTACTGTAATGCTCTCTACATGGGGCTCCCCTTGAAGAGCACTCGGAGGCTCCAACTGGTCCAGAATGCGGCCGTGTGGGTGGTTATGGGCGCAACCCGATGTGCCCACCTGACACCCCTCCTGCATGAGCTGCACTGGCTCCCAGTGGTCTTCCGGGTGCGATTCAAGGTGTTGGTCACCATCTTTAAAGCACTCCATGGCATAGGACCCGGGTACCTTCAAGACCGACTTCTGCCACCAATAGCCTCCCACCGGCCAGTTTGCTCACACAGAGAGGGTCTCCTCAGGGTGCCATCGGCCAAGCTATGCCGGCTGGCAACACCCAGGGGGAGGGCCTTCTCTGTGGGAGCCCCAGCCCTATGGAATGAACTGCCCCCGGAAATGCGTAAGATCTCCGACCTCAGGGTATTTCGCTGTGCCCTTAGGACCCTGTTGTTCTGCCAGGCTGGGTTATCAATGTAATAATTTTAAATCGGGTGTTTTAATTTTTGGGGTCTTAAATTGAGCCAAATTATTTAATAATTTTAATAATTTTAATTGATGTTTGTCTTGTGCTTTTAATAGGCTGTACACTGCCCTGAGTCCTTCGGGAGAAGGGCGGTATAGAAATAAAATAATAATAATAATAATAATAATAATAATAATAATAATAATAATAATTAATTAATTAAATGAAAAAAATGGGGAAAAATGAAATAAGATGGTGAATCTGGCCAACAACAACACTCACAAGGCCTCCAACACCCTAATCCAAGGACTGAGAGAACAGACAGGTCTTCAGGGCCCTACAGAATGTTACCAGGATGGAAGCCACCTGGATTTCAGAAACAACTTCATTCCAGAGGTCAGGTACTATGACAGAGAAGGTGCATCTCCTGGCTCCTAGAAGATGATGCTGTTTAATTGAAGGAACCTAAAGAATGCCAACTCTGTCATCTTGAATTGGCTGGGCAGATTCCATGAGAGATAGGCAGCAGAGACTAAAACATATGAAGAACGGTTACATGAACTGGGCCTAGCTGGTCTACTGAAGAGAAGGACCAGGGGAGACATGATAGCAATGTTCCAATATTTGAGGGGCTGCCACAGAGAGACAGGGATCAAGCTGTTTTCCAAAGCACCTGAAGGCCAGACAAGGAATAATGGATGGAAACTGAACAAGGAGAGATTCAACCTAGAAATGAGGAGGAACTTTCTGACAGTGAGAACAATCAACCAATGGAACAGAAGTTTGCCTTTGGAAGTTGTGGGAGCTTCATCACTTGAGACTTTCAAGAAGAGACTGGACTGCCATTTGTCAGAAATGGTATAGGATCTCCTGCTTGAGGGCGGGGATTGGACTAAATGACCTACAAGGTCCCTTCCAACTCTTTTAATCTGTTAATCTGCTTTCAAACTTTGATTCACATCCAGAAGCAGACTGGTAAACAGTTCAGCGGATGGACCAGAGAGTTCACATGCTGCTGCATTTTGAACCAGTTGAATCTTCCAAGTAGTGTTGAAAGGGGGCATATTTAATGTCAGCAAATGAGACAACTAAATAAACACAACGTTTACATTTTGAATAACATCCTCATCTGAACTAATCTTTGGCTATGAAAAAGGAAGAAAGAATTACAATTCGGCTATGGCCCCTTGGACACATTTGTACAATTTTCTTTTTTTACAGAATGTAAGTGGTTTGCCAATGTCTTCTTCCAGAATGTATGATTATAGCCCTCCACTTCCCTGCTGATTTTCCACCTGAGTTCTAAATGGTCTACAGTGCTTATTTTCCAATTCCAGAAATGATCTACTAGTTATATAGCAATTGTAAATCACTAATTTCAAGTTGTGTTTTGGTCAATAATGCTTTTGTAATCCAAAGGTATCTTCTATAAGATTTGACTTGCAATTCTTTCTTTTTTTCTTTTTGCCTTTGATGAGGTTGCCTGGAGCTGACAGGAGCTCAAGTCCAAAACATCTGGATAACATCAGGCCACTGTTATATGCACTTACCTGCAAATAAGTTATTCTGTAATTTCTTTGGAGCCAATTTATATAAGGAGTAATCCTGCTGTTTGAAATTACTTTTTAAAAAAATAACCAATAGCTTCTCACAAGGTCTGATCTTGTCAAGCTTCTGAGATCATCAAAGATTGGCTAGGAATCATGTTGCTTAAAAAGCTGCATGGATATTTGTTGTTAATTGCGAAGTCATGTCCAACCCATCGTGACCCCATGGACAACTTTTCTCCAAGCTTTCCTGTCCTGTGCCATCCCCCGGATACCATTTAAGCTCACACCTACTGCTTCAGTGACTCCATCCAGCCACCTCGTTCTCTATCATCCTCTTCTTCTTTTGCCCTCAATCTTTCCCAGCATTAGGCTCTTCTCCAGTGAGTCCTTCCTTCTCATTAAGTGGCCAAAGTATTTCAGTTTTATCTTCAGGATCTGGCCTTCTAAAGAGCAGTCAGGGTTGATCTCCTCTAGGACTGACTGGTTTAATTGCCTTGCAGTCCAAGGGAATCACAGGAGTCTTCTCCAGCACCATAGTTCAAAAGCCTCCATTCTTTGTCACTAAAGCCTTTCTTATGGTCCAAATTTCACAGTCATGCATTGCAACTGGGAAAACTATAGCCTTGACTATACACACTTTTGTTGGCAGGGTGATGTCTCTGCTTTTTAGTATGCTGTCTAACTTTGCCATAGCTTTCCTTCTCAGGAGCAAGCATCTTTTAATTTCTTGGCAGTAGTCCCCATGTGCGGTGATCTTGAAGCCCAGGAAAATAAAATCTGTCACTACCTCCATTTCTTCCCCATCTATTTGCCAGGAATTGAGAGGATATAGACACCATTAACTGAACTTGTTTCAAGATATATTCAGCTTTATACTCAATTTTTCACAGACACTGGGAAATCAGAGAATTGAGCTTTCAAAAAGATCATATGTTAGTTTTGCATCAGTACATAACTTGTTTTATCAAATAAACTATTGCCAATCTGGTATTCTAGTGAAGAATTTCAACCCTGACTCTGGCATGTTATGAAATGAAATTGAAGCAAATTTCCATCATTTGTTGATTTTACAGGGGCTGGGAGAATAATGTTCCTTTAAATTGTCCAAATGTCCTCCTTGGTGAGCCAGCAGCTGCAGTAACTTGAGCTGTATTTGTCTCCAGCATCTGATTCCATCCTTCGTTACTGAAGAAATAATTGTTCATTTTGTTTGTTCTCTCTATGATTATCCATGACAATTATATCTCATTTAACTCAGCTAGCCATCTCTTTTTCAATATCTCTTTCCATTTCCTCTCTTTACACACTCATGTATATATACAGCATTAATGAATAACATATTGCTGGCAGATGGAATGGTATAGCTAGTTAACCAAAAGCAATTAACGCACATTGTTAAGCAAGGTACAACTTTTTCAAGAGTTACAGAGCAATTGTTTCTGTCTCTCTTTTAAGAGATGCTGTTCAAAGCGGACAGGTCCAATGCATATTAAGAGAGTTTATAATGTTTTGTTAGAAAGAGACTCAGAAAATGAGCTAGTTAAAGATTGTATGATTAAATGGGCACAAAATTTCTCTCAACCAGTTATGTTGGAAACATGGGAAAAAATATGGGTTCAGAATGTTAAATTTACACAGTCACAAAATTTACGAGAAAATTTTTATAAAATGTTTTATAGATGGCACTTAGACCCCAAGAAATTGTCTTGTATGTACCCTAATGTGCAGCCAAAATGTTGGAGATGTGACTGTTTAGATGCTACATATTATCACATCTGGTGGACCTGCAGGAAAGTGAGGGCTTTTTGGATAAAAATCTGGTGGGTTATGCAAAATGTTTTAAAGAAAAAAATACAATTTTCTCCGCAATTTTTTTTATTGGGTATAGTTAAAGATTTTACACTGGGTGAAACTAAATTGATTTTGTATATGGTGACAGCAGCTAGGTTGTTGATTGCCCAACATTGGAAGAGTGATGTTTTACCGACGGTTGACCAATGGACCCAGAAGATGGCTGGATTTGCAGAAATGGCAAAGGTTTCAGCTTTTTTAAAAGATCAGACGCATGAGAAGTATATACAGGAATGGAAATTATGGATTGAGTATGTACAGAATAAGTATCAGACTAGAAAATATTATATCGCTTTTAGCTGAGATGATTATGTTAGTATGTTAGTAAATATAGAAAAAAGATATGGAAGTTTGAATAACATATATATTGTTTGGGAATATTAATATTGCATATAATGGAAGTCAAGGGGGGGAGGGAAGAGGGAGGAGGGGGAGGGTTAGGGTGGGGATGGGAAGGATTTATATATTCTTTTTATATGTATTCTACAATCTGTGGTTAGGGAGGGGGGGGGAAAGGGGGAAAATTTGTATTGTTAAAACTTTTTCAATTAAAAAAAAAAAGAGAGAGATGCTGTTCAAATTGATGAACTGGGAATGGGGGAGAACTTTGTTTGGCTTGCATTTCAGTAGGAACCAACCTAACCTCCTGAACTAATGCCAAATCAGAACATAATTATCCTTCTGTTTTTCACTTTTCTGAAAATTATTTTGTGGGTGTAAGTAGCCTTTGATGTAACTAATTTATCACTTGACCCCTGTACAATGCGTCACAAAAAATTAGGAAACAATGGGAGAAAAGGAAGCTAATTCTCAAACAGTTTTGTAGTAAGGGAATTATTGTAGGTGCAATTTGCGGGCGTTTTGCAGCTAAATAGGTTGGAATATTTTTTATATATATATATATATATATATATATATATATATATATATATATATATATATATATA
>WNWU01021005.1:0-33971 GCA_012654045.1 Ptyas mucosa | reverse complement strand
ATAGCATAGCATAGCATAGCATAGCATAGCATAGCATAGCATAGCATAGCATAGCATAGCATAGCATAGAAGAGTCGGAAGGAACCTTGGAGGTCTTCTAGTCCAACCCCGTGCTCAGGCAGGAAACCCTATACTCTTTCAGACAAATGGTTGTCCAATCTCTTCTTAAAAACTTCTACTGTTGGAGAATTCAGAACTCCTGGAGGCAAGTTGTTCCACTGAATAATTGTTCTAACTGTCAGAAAATTTCTTCTTAGTTCTAGGACGTTTCATCACCCAACCAAGTAACATGATCAATGCACTGATGATGTTGCCTAGTCAGATAATGAAACATTTGCAAGCAAACAGCCAACAGAGCACCAAGGACACCTCCACAGTTCAACCCAGAGCTGTGGATATTCTATTTGGTGAAAAAATACCAAGTTACAGAACTGAATCATTTTAAGTCCCTTCTCTTCCTTTTTTGGATTGATTAGACTACTAAAAACATGATTTCAGAATAGCTTTGCAGAGTTCTCTTTAATGGATTAATGCAGGGATTCTTAAACATCACAGTACTGTTACCGACTAAAACTTTATGTACTTTTTATACATACAGTATATGGGCAGGAAATAAATATACCAGTTACTTTCAATAATTACATTGTAATCTATGTCACCTGTATATATATATATATATATATATATATATATATATATATATATATATGTCCTGATTATTATATAAGTAAAGATCAATCTAGCATTTTAAATTCAAAGGACCTCTCATGGATTATGAATGCTGACATGCTTGTGAAGAAGGCACAGAAGAGGCTGTACTTCCTGAGAATGCTCAGGAAGATAAATCTATCTCAGCATCTACGTCTGTCCTCCTTTTGCAGCACCATTGAGAGTGTCCTGACATACAGCATTCTTGCATGGTATGGGAGCAGCTCTGTAGCGGACAAAAAAGCTCTACAGAGAATCATTAAAACTGCCCAGAATATCATCGGACTCCAGCTACCAGCTCTGGATGACATTTTTGAATCTCGCTGTCTGAGAAAGTTGCATAACATTCTCAGAGACTCTTCCCATCCTGCTTACAATCTTCTTGGACTGTTGCCTTCTAGAAGAAGATACAGAACAATTAAAACTCGGACCACACGTTTTCTGAATAGTTTTTATCCCAGAGCTATAATTGCACTCAACCATGAACTAAAGGACCAGCATCAGTGAGCTGTTGGACAGTATTACTTGGTCTATTGTTTGGATGTTTGGTTGATTTAGGGGTGGGGAATTGTGGTGGGTGGGAGTATATTTGGGGATTGTTATGTGTGTTGGACCTGGTCTTTGGGTGTTAAGTGAATTTTGTTGTATAGGTATACTGTGTATACACATACAATGACAATAAAGTTGTTGTTGTTGTTGTTGTTGTTGTTATTATTATTATTATTATTATTATTATTATTATTATTATATTCCTTGTGTGCCCACTTGGCCAATAAAGAATTCTATTCTATTCTATTCTATTCTATTCTATTCTATTCTGTTCTGTTCTGTTCTGTTCTGTTCTGTTCTGTTCTATTCTATATGCCATTAAATATTTTTATTTAGAGATTCTATAGGTTTTTATATTGTTTTATATTTTATATTATATTTTATATTTACATTGTGCAGGATTTTCTCATTTAATGGAATAAAACTGGGATAAGGGAATTATATAAGCATTTTTCAAAATTCTCACATGTGGTTATTTAATGATTAATGAACTTGAAGGAGATTAAAAGAAGCAGTCAACCTTTAACAAATCTCAGATAAGATTATTTAAAGTTTACAAGATTTATATAGATACAATATGCAAAGTTTCCAGAATGACATAACAAAATATAAGATCTTCCAAAATGTAAAACAGTTTGGATGTCTCACTGTTTAAGCCCCATTTGGGGAACATGTTGGCCAACATTGTGCGTACCGGCAGTTAGAATTATTATTTTATCCTAAAATAGTATCTTAGGTTTCGGAATGCACAACTTGTACAGAAGTAGCTCAGCAACTGAAAAGGGAGTTATTGCCAGAGGAATTTAAGAAAGAATATGTAACAATATTCCCTTTATGCCAGGGTCAACCACTACAAGAACATGAGAAAGGAACAAAGAGAAAATATTATTATTATTTTTTTAACCGAAGGTGCCCTAGGAAGCCAAAGATGAATGGATGGAAGGCTATTGTGTATGTAGCATGTTTGTCTTGTCTGAAAATAGCTTGGGATATATCAGCAGCAAACACAAGCTTGTAGAGAAGATTGGAATGTTGAGTGACTACACCTTGGTTAATGAGAAAGGAGAAAGATTCACTAGTTCAAAGAAAGCTTCAGATGAAACAGATTGACGGTTCTGGTGAAGAGGCCTTGTGTAGGAAAAAATAGGACAGGGAGGATGACGTTCTGCTTTTTAAGATAGAAAAGAGAAAAGTCTCCATAATAATTTTTTTAAAATTTATTTTAATGCAAACATTTCATCTTTTATTAAACAGTGTGTCATCTGAGTACAATATTTTGTGCAATAACAATTAAGATTTACAGGCATATTTAACATTTTGTCTATTCTTAACTTAATACTAATACCTTACATACCTACTATTGTAACAATCCTCTTCTTAGCTTATTTAACTTTATTAAAACATTTTCCACATTTCACTTCTCTGCTTTTCTTTCTAATTTTCATATTTGTTCTCTGACAATTGATAGAATAACTCCCATATACTGTAATAGTCAGAATCTTCCTTTTCTTTAATTGCAAGTGTTAATCTATTCATTTCTGCACATTCTAATATTTTCTTAATAACATTCTCATTCATAGGGATCTCTTCACTTTTCCAATTTTGTGCAAATACAATTCTAGCTGCAGTTATTACATGAATAATCAGATATACATTTTCTTTACTATAAGTTTCTGGTAAAATCCCCAACAAGAATACTTCAGGTTTGAAGTCAATATGTTGTTGTATCAGTTTCTCCAACCATGTACAAATTTTTGTCCAGTATTTCTTAGCTTCTACACATGTCCACCACCTCGGTAGCTGATGACATTGCCAACATTTAGCTGATTTATCTTTAAACATTTTTGCCAATCTTTCCGGTGGAAGATGCCATGTGTAAAACATCTTATACAAGTTCTGTTGTTGCTGAACTATATGGTTTTTATAGGGAATTGACAGAACTGGATAAGATACTAACAGGAACAGAAGAGAGAGTGATAAAAATAATTGTATAGTTACTTATTGTGTATTAAATTAGAAGAAGAACAAGTAAAGGAAACAATGATAGCATGGTCAAAAAACTTTGGTTATATGATAGAGTTAGATAAATTATGGGCAACTATGGGATAGAAACTATAAATTAACAATGCCAACTGCATACAGAAAAGAGAAAAATCAAGGTAGTTGGTCACTCATTACTATGAGGCATTTAAATCGGTATGTATCAACGTTACTCATTTGTTCATGTAGTGAGTTATCTAGCAGAAGAAAGGATCAAGAACGTGACAAAACCATTCTGAAGACTAATAAACTCCAACAATTCTGACAATCCTTCCTTTCTGCTAGTACCTGTGGGGACAAATGATACTGCAAAGAAGAGCTTCAACTCTATCATTAGCGATTCTAACTCCATGCTCTGCTGATTAGCAAGCTAGTTTAGTGTGGGCTGAAAGACATAACAATTAAGTGGATATTTATCTGGTTCAGAAATCATACTTACCAATGGTTCCCTATTAAACTGGACACCACTATTGAGTGAGATGCCATGGAGGTCACCTGGACCAGTTTTCAGTCAAAAGATTGTGTACACAATATCTACAAGGTGGCCCAAATACTAAGGGAAGCCTTAAAAGAACAGTGGAGCAAAGGTTCGCAAGAAGGAATCTAGACAACAAAGCAAATTGTGTGAATTTTCTAGCCCTTGACCCCCATAGATAAATTTAATGCTGAAATTAAGGTAGAATCTTTCAGCGGTGGGCTTCCAGTATTCTTTTGTTATATAAATATTTTTTTATTGTTTTGTATCACATATTCCATTTCTATGTTGAACAGTGTGTTTTCTAGATGTCCAAAGTGTTAACATATAAACATCTTCTTGCTCGCACACCTTCCACACATGCGCCCAGGCTCCAAAATGTGCCTAAATAGGATGTCATAGAGCCGGGGTGGGTGGGTGGGAGAGCAGGCCCACCCACGATCTCTGCTACCAGTTCACACGAACTGGTACAAACCAGCTGAATATACCACCTCTGGAATCTTCCCTTACTGGCCCCAGATTAGTAATTTGCCACTTGGCTAGTTTATTTTCTAGATGATGAACTCTTTCATATGTAGTAGAGGCTTTTTTTGAAATAGTTTGTAAAATTTTAATGTTTAACTTGGCACAAGGAAAGGTAAAAGACTTGTGCACTGGTTCAACATCTCTCCTCCATACCACCTCTGCTGGGCAGTTTGAGAAACATCTTTGCAGCAGTGGTGGGTTCCTCCCGGTTCGGCCCGGTTCGGCCAAGCCAGTAGTGGGGACGATATGATGTCACCGAACCGATTCTCTTTGTTTGGGAGCTGGGCCCTCCTGCCCCCCCGCCCCCCATGTTATTCTTACCTTTTATTTGGCCCCACCCCCAATCTATTGCTGCCTCCCAAGTCTCAGCTGATCGGCTAGAAGGAAAAAAACTGTTTAAACTCTACAGCTGATCAGTGTTAAAAGGCAGTGTGGTGGTACACCAGTGCCTTCAAAAACAAATGGGTAGACTGTTGCCTCCAAAAACAAATGAGTAGACCGGTGCCTCCAAAAACAAATGAATAGACCAGTACAGCTCTTCAAGCAGTTAAAAGCCTGGTAGACCAGTACCTCTGCTAAATCCTAAAGAATTGTCACATGACCATCAAGCCATGCCCACAAAATAAGCCACACCCACAGAACCGGTAGTACAAAATTTTAGAACCCACCCCTGCTTTGCAGTCTTTTCATCATGCTGTCTATCTCTGTCCCAAAAATGTACAAAAGAAATATTTCACACATTTATTGTGGTGGAAACCTTGAAACTTTGCAGAGCTCAGGTTAATGTTCTTTGAAAGATCCCATCCCCTCATGAAGCAACTCCAGACCTTTTGACATGGTCAAGTATTTTATCTGATGGAAGCTTGAATCAGATCTTTTGGCTTCTAAACCTTGAATCTCAAATTCAGATAACATCTTCTCACTTTCCCATCTCAAATACAAACTGAGTCTTGAATGATTGGTGTGTCCCTATGAAATACTATGCAATTAACTCCTCATGACTGTTTTACTGACATCTTTGGACTATAAACAGAAGTGCAGCCAAGCTTGGCTCAATTATGAAACAGATTGAAGTGGCTGGCAAGACATGTTTTGGTGACAAACAACAGCATGAAATGGTTAGCTACTTGCTTTGCCATTTATGTATTTTTTTTTTTTTGTATCTGAAGTGGTTCCACAATAACATAACTGACTTGCTGTATTTGGGCAACTTAATGATGTTATTTGCATTTAATTCTCAGACAGTAGAAATAATGAGAATGGCACTACTCACAGTTTTGAATAATGATCTGAAGGATGTTCCTTGCAATCCATTTGCCCTCTGCTTTCTAACACATGGCAATAGATTTTAGAAGCCTTCATCTAAAATCTGGACTCTGACATAGTAGATTCAGGGGAAAGGATGGAGGCAGGTCTTGAGAATACCACCTGGAAAGAGTTTGATTCTGTGACTCCCAAATATGTGGACAGGATACTGGGGAGGCTGAATGCTACCACATGTTTATTGGACCCGTGTCCCTCCTGGTTGGTGCTGGCCTCTCGGGAGGTTACACGAGGCTGGCTCCAGGGGATTATAAATGCTTCTCTGAGTGAGGGTGTCTTTCTTGCCGCCTTGAAAGAGGCAGTGGTGAGACCTCTCCTCAAGAAGCCTTCCCTGGACCCGGCAATATTGGCTAATTACCGTCCAGTCTCCAACCTTTGCTTCGTTGCGAAGGTTGTTGAGAGTGTGGTAGCACAACAGCTTCCTCAGTACCTGGATGAATCATCTTATCTGGATCCATTCCAGTCGGGCTTCAGGCCTGGACACAGCACAGAAACGGCATTGGTTGCATTGGTTGATGATCTCTGGAGGGCTCGGGACAAGGGTTGTTCCTCTGCCCTGGTCCTATTAGATCTCTCAGCGGCTTTTGATACCATCGACCATGCTGCACCGGCTGGAAGAGTTGGGAGTGAGGGGCACTGTGTTGCGATGGTTCTCCTCCTTTCTCTCTGACCGGTGGCAGTCTGTGTTGGCAGGGGGGCAGAGATCGACCCTGAGGCCCCTTATATGTGGGGTACCACAGGGATCAGTTCTCTCGCCCCTTCTGTTCAACATTTATGTGAAGCCACTGGGTGAGATCATCCGTGGTTTCGGGGTGAAGTACCACCAGTACGCTGATGACACCCAGCTGTACATCTCCACCCCAGACCACCCCAATGATGCCCTTGAAGTGATGTCCCGGTGCCTGGAGGCTGTACGGATCTGGATGGGGAGGAACAGACTCAGGCTCAACCCATCCAAGACCGAGTGGCTGTGGTTTCTGACATCCCGATATAGTCAGTTGGTGCCAACGCTGACTATTGGGGGCGAGTCATTGGCCCCCACAGAGAGGGCTCGAAACTTAGGCGTCCTTCTGGACTCACAGCTATCTTTAGAAGAACACCTGATGGCTGTGGCCAGAAGGGCTTTTTATCAGGTTCGCCTGATACGCCAGTTACGCCCCTTTCTAAATCAGGACTCATTAAACACGGTCACTCATGCCCTCGTCACTTCCCGCCTGGACTACTGCAATGCTCTCTACATGGGGCTCCCCTTGAAGAGCACCCGGAGGCTCCAGTTGGTCCAGAATGCAGCCGCGCGGGTAGTTATGGGAGCGATGTGGCGCTCCCATGTGACACCCCTCCTGCGCGAGCTGCACTGGCTTCCTGTGTTCTTCTGGGTGCACTTCAAGGTTTTGGTTACCACCTTTAGAACGCTCCATGGCTTAGGACCGGGCTATCTTCGAGACCGCCTTCTGCCACCAGTACCCTCTCACCGACCAGTACGCTCCCATAGAGAGGGGCTTCTCAGGGTGCCGTCGGTCAAACAGTGTCGACTGACGGCCCCCAGGGGGAGAGCCTTCTCTGTGGGGGCACCCACCATGTGGAACAAGCTCCCCCCGGAGATACGGACAATCCTAGATCTCCGCGCTTTCCGCCGTGCCCTCAAGACGTTTCTATTCCAGCAGGCTGGCCTGGACTAACCTCTTCTAAAATTGCTCTTATATTTTTAAATCTTAATCTCATAAATTTAGAGTTTTAATTTTAGGTTTAAGACCAAATTATTTAATTGTATTTTAATCAATTCTTTAAAATATTTGTATTATATATATTTTATCATTTGTCTGTACACCGCCCTGAGTCCCCCGGGAGTAGAGCGGTATATAAATATAATATAATAAATAAATAATCTAAGAAATATTGGGATTGAGAGCCACAGTGGCGCAGCGGTTAGAGTGCAGTACTGCAGGCTACTTCTGCTGACTGCCGGCTGCCTGCAATTTGGCAGTTCAAATTTCACCAGGCTCAAGGTTGACTCAGCTTTCCATTCTTCTGAGGTGGGTAAAATGAGGATCCAGATTGTTGAGGGCAATATGCTGACTGTGTAAACTGCTTAGAGAGGGCTGTAAAGCACTGTGAAGTGGTATATAAGTCTAAGTGCTATTGCTATTTCTATTCCACAATGAGATTTCCCATTTGAAAAGGTTGTGTAACTTTAGTCCACATGTATGGTCTTCTTAAGCAGACTTCACTTGAAACTTACAATCACCATTAATATTTACATCACAATCAAGTGTTGAAATTTTGAAGTACCTTGATTTCATTGTTGTTTTAAAGAGAAAGAAGAAGATTCCACTTGGGATCAAAAAAACCTCCCTCATGACATAGTGGTTGATGGAAAAGATTTATTCTGAAAATAATTAAGCAGTGAAGCTTGGAGGATAAAACAAAACAAAACTGCAAATTCCTGTACATTGCCAGAAATACATTAGCATTTGACTATCTGTTTTCCCAAGAGGAAACACTACAGCCTTTGATCTGTGAAGCATTTCACTGGAGGGTACAGCTAACTGAGCATCAGATATTTAATAAAGATTTTTCACAAATCCGTTCTGAGTTATTAATAATAGCTCTATGAAATATTAATGATAGTAGAACATTTGGTTCCAACATCAGACATTTCCCTGGCTATGCCTTGACCAATAATTGCTGGGAAAGAAGCAATTCACATGAGTTGAATAAGTAGGTTCTTTGCATCACGTTTTTACAGGACATTTTTAGCGTAGCTTTTTAAAAAAACAGGAAACCTTAATTGATCACTTAACCGTATTTAGCATGGAATACATTTCAAGCTATTTTTTTCCCACGCATTTAAAAGTGTAGGAGTAAAAACAGGTGGCAAGGTTTCTTTTCCCTTCTGAAAGGCATTCTTTTTAAGAAGTATTTATAGCTGGTAGCAAGGTTATCTTCATCTAAATTCAAAGCCAACCAGTCTGTGAATGGATAAAAGAAAACTATAAAGTATTTCAAATGAGTGAAGCCATGCTAACTTTTTAAATTTATTTTTTCTTTTTCATATCAATCAGAATCTCCCATGAATTTTATACAACAAATATAATAAGCAAAAGCAGGTTATTTAGTTATGTAAACCTTTATATATAATGTTAATAAAATAAAAAGGGAGGTAAAAAGATAAGATTAAAGTTTAAAAAAGGGTCTCTGCCTACTTTTAGAATCTACTTTTAGCATGCCACGCAGGTAGCTTAGGTAGCTAAGAAAAGTTGCTCATTCTAGCTATGGAGTGCCTCGTTCACACGTTCTTTTTTTTCCTACCAATTAACAGAAAGGATATTTATAAAAAAGCTGGACTTCAACAAAAATCCAATACTTATATAAGACCTGGTGGTGCAGTGTTTAGAATGGAGTACTGCAGGCTAATTCTGCCCACAGCCTGGAGTTTAATCCTGACAGGACTTCAGGACTTGAGGTTGACAGAGTCTTCCATCCTTCCGAAGTTGGTAATATAAGGACCCATATTGTTGGGGGCAATATGCTGACTCTGTAAACCATTTAGAGCACAAGTGTCAAATTTGTGGTATCATGTGATGTTTTCCCCCTTCAAGGCACTGGGGTGAGCGTGGCCTTTGTGGGACACATTCACCCTGTGGACTGCCAGTTTGACACACCTGATTTATAGAGTCCTGTAAAGCACTACGGAGTGATGTATAAGTCTAGGTTCTGTGTCTTCATCTCTGCATTTCTGCAGGAACACAGCTCCATTTATAATGGAATAGAATAGTATTCTTCATTGGCCAAGTGTGATTAGACATACAAGGAATTTGTCTTTGGTGCATATGCTCTCAGTGTACCTAAAAAGACAAGTTACATTCATCAAGAATCATAAGGTACAACACTTAATGATAGTCATAGGGTAAAATAATCAATCAAATCATACTAGGAAACAATCAATATAAATTGTAAGGATACAAGCAACAAAGTTACAGTCATGCAGTCATAAGTGGGAGGAGATGGGTGATAGGAATGATGAGAAGACTAATAGTAATAGTAATGCAGCCTTAGTGAATAGTTTGACAGTGTTGAGGGAATTATTTGTTTAGCAGAGTGATGGCATTCGGGGAAAAACTGTTCTTGTGCCTAGTTGTTTTGGTGTCCAGTGCTCTATAGTGTCGTTTTGAGGGTAGGAGTTGAAACAATTTATGTCCAGGATGCAAGGAGTCTGTAAATATTTTCACAGCCTCTTTTTGACTTGTGCAGTATACAGATCCTCAATGGAAGGCAGGTTGGTAGTAATTGTTTTTTCTGCAGTTTAATGCCACCAGATAGAATCTAATTTGCATGCCTTTAGGAGATCTCTTGTTCTCATTCATTTAAGAGTGGAATCACTCCTTAAATGAGGCAAAGCTCAGAAGATCAACCATAACCCTCTTCCCAAGATATGAGAACCAAATGATGTTAAGAAATTCTTGAGCTTGCAACTCTTAATCTTGGTTGGTGTTGTAGAATTTTAAAATAGAGAGCTCTTGGAAAAATGCAGAGCAATGCAAAAGAAGTACACTTCAAAGTTTAGGAGCTTTTGAGGTCCTCTTTTTTCTGGACTTCAGGGCTAGTCTTTACATTTTCACTGACAGGAGCAAAGGTTGGAAGTCATACAGTCTACCATCAGAGGTAATTATCAAATACCTGCTGACACCTGCAGGCTTCCCCAGTTGGGCAGAAGCCAAGGAACTGCAGTTAATTACTATGGCAATTTATCCTCCTTATTATGTCCATAACCAAGTAAATAATTAAAAGCTCTTCCTGTAACAAAAACAGAGGGGGTGTTTTCTTCTCAGGAAGAAATGACACAGCTCTTGCTTTCTTTGAATTTTTATTTGATTTGATTTCTATAGCACTCATCTCAAGTGACTCTAGGCTGCATGCATACATCATAAGACAAAAACAATTAAAACAGTACAAAATGAATATCTATGGTACCAAGTAAAGCTATTGCTGTGGATGTTAATACAACGAGGGAATGGAGCCCTTTACACACTTCAGGCCGGGCACACAACCAAGTTTTCACAGCCTTATAAAAGCCCAACAGGGATTATCCTGATATCTCTGCTGTCCCACTCACAGATGCATCCCGTAATGGTGGTTTAGTGGGTTTATTAGTATTCCCTAGTAATTTCCTTCACCAAAACCCCAAAACTGTCTCAATTAAGTTCAGCCAAAAGCAGACCAATGCTAGTCCATAGAGCAGTGGCCAATGAGTCCATAAATTTCCCAAACAAGATAAACTCACAGGGCAAAGTTTGTTTATTTATTTAGCATATGGCACGAGTTAGCCAGGGATCACCGAAGCAGCTGGCTGCCTCTGTGAAAGGAATTTTTTTTGGACAGTGTTATCTTACCTGTGGGATACCTGAATGCCAGTAGGCAATCTGCGGAGACTCCTTTCCTGTCTCTACATGGTTTATTCACTCACCGGAATTGAACCGCTGAGCTGCCAACCTCAGTGGAGCGCAAGCTCAGCGTCTCACCATATGTGCCACCGTGGCCCCATAAAGGCAAAGTTAAATCCACAACACAAGAGTAGGTTCACAAGGCATGATCTAAGTCAAGGCATGAATCCAAAGCAAGGCAGGAATCACAACTACCAGGAAAACCACAGCTAGAAAATGAACATGTTATTCCCAGCATGGCCCCCATCTGTCTGCTGTGCTAAATAGCCAGCTTGTGGTGTATCCCATCAAGAAGGGCAAGGCTGCCTCCTCATGAGCAATAAAGCTGACCTTCACTGTTCCTATCTTTTCTCTGACCTATGTGTTCTCTGATCAGATGCAGAAGGCAGTTCATCATCACTGTCTTGCTGCAGCTGCATGATTTCCCCACCTGAAGCCTCAGGGCTGTGTTTCAGCCAAATCCCTCTCAGACAGTTGCTCAGAACCATTAACCAACTGCCTTCTAGACATGCCTGGAACTGGTTTATTGTCCTCTGAACTGACATCTGGAGAGGTATCTGAGGAAGTATCTGGGAGAATCATCACAATATTTGAATGGAGAATATTCCAGAGGGCATCGGTTATGGAAGAGAAAGCATGTCTCCTGGATCCTGCTAATCAACATTCCTTGGCTGACAGGACCTGTAACACACACACACACACATACACATATATGCAAGATGTGATTAGAGGTTGAAACGCAGAAGTTGGAAATTGAAAGAGGAACAGTGTACAATGTACAATCTAGGATTGTATAATTTCGGAGTAATGAAACAGGAAGAACAACTCACTTATTTTTGCCAGTCCATTTTTTTTTCCATTGCTGATATAGTCTTCAAACAACCAGAATAGCTGATATATATGCACATCAGAGTACACATAAATCAAATTGCCTTTATTATTGATATCAGGTGGAGGCAGAGACTAGTTATAACAGCAAAACTGGGCCAGGATATCCTTACAATCGCTTTGAAGTCATAGACCTCATTGATAGAAAGTCAGAGAAACTATGGAAACAAATCAAAGAGGTTATTAAGGATGAATGTGGAAAGAGATTGCCAAAGACCAAAAAAACTGAAGAAAGCAAATTGAATGTCAAATCAGACAGTAAAAATTCCCAAGAAGAGAAGAGAACCTAAAGACAAGAAAGATTTCAGAAAAGAAATTTGAGAGCTGTTAGAAAAGACAATAAGCAGAGTATTAAAAATCCGCAGGCACTGAAAAAGGAATCAGACACAGAAAAACAGGAAAGCCTTCCAAAAGATTTCTGAACTCAGGGGTTTCAACCTTGTTATGCTAAAGGATAGAGAGAAGCTGATTTAAAAATCAAGCAAAGGTGGATACTGAAATTCTGTTCAGAAGAAATATCAACCAGGGGTGAAATCCAGCAGGTTCTGACAGGTTCTGGAGAACCAGGAGTGAAAATTTTGAGTAGTTCAGAGAACCAGTAAATACCACCTCTGACTGGCCCCAGAGTGGGGTGGGAATTGAAATTTTGCAATATCCTTCCCCTGCCACACTCATCAAGCCACGCCCACAAAACCGGTAGTAAAAAAAAATGGATTTCACCACTGATATCAATCTCCCTTATAACTTAGAATACATTCCTTATTTACAAGAAACTCTGATACTGTAGCTGAAATTGATCATTACCAAGTCAGAAGGTTTTGGAAATTCATGAATATCTACAGAAATATGTAAAAAAAAAAGAGAGATAATTAGTCAATGGTCTAATTCAATTATGTCAGTAAATCTGGGGAATGAAACTGCAACCAATTGATTGGAAAAGGCCAGTCTTTATATTGATATCAAGAAAGGAGTCTGTTAAAGGAGTATGAAAACTATTGCACAGTGTTCTTAATTTTATGCTAACAAATTTGCTAACAGAATATAGTAATATGCTAACAAATAATGCTTATGTTCATCCAATGTAGGCTAGAGATTTATGTGGAATGGAAGATGCCAGATGTTTAAAAGTTTCTGCTTACTTCTGTTGTACTCCTCACAGCTGTATGTTGTGCAGGTGTGTACAGTTTAAGACTCTAGGGCAGGGGTCAGCAACCTTAAACACTCAAAGAGCCACAAAGGTCCTAACCAGAAGCTCCCATTCAATTCTGGAGCTGACCAGGAGTCCGGTTCCCCAACACAGAGTCTCCTCCTAGCGCGGCATCCTTTTCCCTTTACCTGTCCTAGCCAAAAGCCCTATCAATTGTGGAGCCGACCAACAACAAGGAGCCGCAGCAGAGGGATGAAAGAGCCACATGCGGCTCCAGAGCCATGGGTTGCTGACTTCTGCTCCAGGGCCACACAGTATCACCAAAATATTAACAGAGGCTTCTATAATTTAGCACCTATTAATTTTTTTATATGAAAAAAGAAGTCAAGAGGAATAAACATATTAACACTATGTAATTTATTTAATCTTCACCGAATTAAACTTTTAATTACATTTTGAGTCTCTTTGGTTTTTATTTTGATCCTATTAATTTTTTGCCTGCCTTTTTGGAAGCAGGGTTGTTTATATGACATTGAAATGTGAAGAGGCCCAGGGCCTGGAAACAGTCATACAACACTAATTTATTTATGATATTTACTTGTGATGCTCAAAAGCTAAAGAGGACAATAAAAAATCTGCCAGTCATTTTAGAACATGCTTAAGCTAATTAATGAGTTGACTTATCTTCTGGGCTTGTACTATATGCTGAAGCAAAAACTACAGGTGGTTCTCAATTTATGACCATAAATTGATGTTGGTAAGTTGTGATGGTCATAAAGTGGCTGACCAACCTGATTTTATAACTTTTTTTTTGCAGCAATCATTAAGCGAATCATTGCAATCATTAAGTGGATCCATTTCAGCAAAAAGGTGAATTGTGGTTACATGAATGCTGCAAGCATATTTTACAGTCGGTAAATGTGGATCAGTTGCTAAGCACCTAAATACAGTCACATGACCATGGGGGACTGGCCTTTGGCCGAGTACTTTTGCTGACCCATTAGAACTTGAACAATCACTAGGCAACCAGTCAAAAGTCAAGGGCCAACTTTAGCCATGTATAGAGAGTATGTAGAGTATGTAGAATAGAGTAACAGACTTGAAAGGGACCATGGAGGTCTTCTAGTCCAACCCCCTGCTTAGGCAGGAAACTCTATACCATTTCAAACAAATAGTTTGTTTGTTTGTTTGTTTGTTTATTATATTTGTATACCGCCCTTCTCCCGAAGGACTCGGGGCGGTGAACAGCCAGCAGATAAAATACAAAAAATACAAAATTTAAAACAGTATTAAAATCCAATTAAATTAATTTGGCCCACAGTTAAAACCCCTATATTAAGATCCATAATTTGACAATTTAAATTAAAACAATTTAAAGGAGTAGGTCAGGTCAGTCTGGCTTGATGAAACAGAAACGTCTTTAGGGCACGGTGGAAAGTGCGCAGATCCGGGATCCGCCGTATCTCTAGGGGCAACTCGTTCCAGAGGGTAGGTGTCCCCACAGAGAAGGGTCTCCCCCTGGGGGCCGCCAGCCAGCATTGTTTAGCTGACGGCACCCTGAGGAGCCCCTCTCTATGGGAGCGTACTGGTCAGTGGGAGGCTACTGGCGGCAAAAGGCGGTCTCGTAAATACCCGGTTGTCCAATCTCTTCTTAAAAACTCCCAGTGTTCAAGCATTCATAACTTCTGAAGGCAAGTTGTTCCACTGATTAATTTAAAGAAATTTCTCCTTAGTTCTAGGTTGTTTCTCTCCTTGATTAGTTTCCATCCATTGCTTCTTGTTCTACCCTCAGGTGCTTTGGAGAATAGTTTGGCTCCTTCTTCTTTGTGGCAGCCCCTGAGATATCAGAACACTGCTATCATGTCACCCCTAGTCCTTCTTTTCATTAAACTAGACATACTCAGTTCCTGCATCCGTTCTTCATATGTTTTAGCCTCTAGTCCCCTAATCATCTTTATTGCTCTTCTCTATACTCTTTCTAGAGTCTCAACATCTGTTTTACATTGTGGTGACCAAAACTGGATGCAGTATTCCAAGTGTGGCCTTACCAAGGCATTATAAAGTGGTATTAACACTTTACATGATCTTGATTCTATCCCTCTGTTGATGCAGCCTAGAACTGTGTTGGCTTTTTTGGCAACTGCTGCACACTGCTGGCTCATATTTAAGTGATTGTCCAATTAGGACTCCAAGATCCCTCTCATAGTTACTACTTGAGCGAGGTACCCCCACCCCCATACTGTAACTGTGCCTTTTGCTTTTCTTACCTAAATGTAGTCAGGTTCTCACAACATACTAGGCAACAAAACATGATCAGAAATAACCCTAAGCTTAGTGTGTTGGGTCTGTTGTGACTCGTTCTAGTCAGGCATGTCATGAGAACACAACCTCTGCATACAACAGTTACCCATGTTGAATGTTAGCTGACAGGATTGCTGGATGTGCAGATTTTATTTAATTGTTAACCTGATATTTCTGGTTTTGATCAGAAAATCAAAACACCACACATAATGTTCCCTCCATCCAGGGGTGAAATGCTCCCGGTTCAGACCGGATCGCCCGATCCGATAGTAATGGAAGCGGGTGGTTCAGAGAACCCATAGCAAAAATCCCTGCCTCCCCCCATTGCCCAGCTGAGCCGTGCAATCATCAGAGGCTTTTTTTTTTACTTTTAAAAGCATTTTTTCTACAACTTCTTCCACCGAAAAAATGCTTTTAAAAGTAAAAAAAAAAGCCTCTGATGATTGCGTGGCTCAGCTGGGATCTCGGAGGCTTTTCAAAGCATTTTTTCCTGCAACCTCTTCCAGGGAAGAGGTGGTTTTAAAAATGCTTTGAAAACTCTCTGACAATTAGGCAACACAGCTGGGATCATCAGAGGCTTTTCAAAGCATTTTTGTTAACCACCTCTTCCCCGGAAGAGGTTGCAGGAAAAAATGCTTTAAAAGTCTCTCTGACGATCCCAGCTGAGTTGCCTGATCATCAGAGAGACTTTTTGCATTTGCAGAAAAAATGCTTTGAAAAGTTAAAATAAAAAAAAAAGTTGGCCACACCCACCCAGTCACATTACTCCCCCCCACCAGGCCACCCCCACAGAACCAGTAGTAACAAATTTTACATTTCACCCCTGCCTCCATCCATTTTCCCCACAGCAAAAATCTGGGGAGGAGAACGACTAAAATCACCCCTCTGAGTTTCCACTACTTGAAAATAGATCTGACCCTAAACTTTTTCAGGCACAATCTGTTTATTACACTGGATCTGAGATCAAGTGCTTATGTAGCCACTTTCACACAATATGCACAATATTCATGAGCTCTTGTGGCTAGTACAAAAAGAGACTGAGATGTAGGGGTTTTGCATATGGAAAAATGAGTGCGGTGTGGAGTTGACATTTCATTTGCACTTACTGTCAACACCAATTATTCCTGCTCATCTTGGGAAGGATTTAAAGAAAATGACATCAATGCTTCCAAATCTTTTTTTTTTTTTTTGCTTATACCAAAATGATAAATTAAGTGACGGTATTACAGACATATCAAACGGTGATCCCTTCTTGAATTTAAATATCTAATTCATGTAGTACAAAACCTGCCATGTTATTTTCTTAGTTCTAGCTGGGGCTGATCTGATGCCTTGTCTGCCTGTTTCTTCCAAAATTAGACTACAACCTAGAGTTGAATCAAAATGGAGTGTTTAATTTCACAGCCTTCTTCATCATTTAGGCCTGCAGATGACACATCCGACCCGCAAGCTGCCAGTTTGACACCCCTGGTATAAGGTATCCTGCTTGAGCAGGAGGTTGAACTAGAAGACCTCCAAGGTCCCTTCCAACTCTGTTATTCTGCTGTCCTTTCCATCTTCTGTCATCCTCCATATTGTGTTATAATGGAGGTTATTCAATTTTTGAGTGGAATTGTTTTTTAAATATTTCAAAGGAGAAAAAAAATCTTAGTGCTATTTTCCGTGCTGATATAGTAACCAAGTTATGGAAGTTGTCTAGGAAGTGACAGTTGCAAAGATGCTGCTGCGTGGTATGAAAATGCTAGCTGAAACCTGCTGTCTCAACTGTGAGGTGATTTATCATCAACATACATATTATTCTTGGTTTGGTTTATTAACAGCAGCTCAAGTGGTTTTGTTTAGCATTTGTTCTTCTAAATAAGGCTTCCTTTCTTTACTCTTCACAGATCCTCTGGTAGATGACAGTGTTAAAGCTAGTCACAAAACATACTTTCTTTTCTGCTTTTGAAATCCTTTTCTTTATAATTTCAAAGGAGTGGAGGTCTTTCTGTGACAATCCAAAGCGGCTGACACATATCTTATGTCTGATAGCTTGATTCTTCCACTCTTGACGATTTGTGGCGGAAAGCACAAACAGTTTCCTGTGAAAACGTAGCTTAGGGCTAAGGTAGTAGCAGGGTATTGCTTGAGATTGCCGTCATTAAATTATAGGCAAGGGTGCATGAATCATCGCTGTCGTTCTTGTCTAAGTGACAACAAAAATTGGGTTGCCACAATCTCTCCTGAATTTTCCCTCTGAAGAACCAGCTTAGGGATGCTATTGGATTGAGCATAATCAGGTGTGGTTTTCCTAGCTTAAGCTGGACAGAGAACACCTGGCTGCAGTGGACTCATCAGCACCTGAGTGTTTTGTGATGGGCTTCCTTTGAAGAGTGTTTGGAGAATGATGCCAATGAAGATAAGGCAGGCAAATCAGTTTTGCAATTGGGCTTCGTAAATAAGTACAAGCTCTGCATTTCAATGGAAGGGAGACAATTTTGTACTCTCATTTTTTTGTATTTATTTATTAGATTTTTTAAAAAATCTTGCTTTTATTACTTTATAAATAATTCAAAGTGGCAAATACATAATACTCCTTCCTTCTCTTATTTTCCCCACAATAAACAAGGTGAATTGGAGACAGAGAGAGAATGACTGGGCAAAATTACACAGCTGGCTTTCATTCCTGCAATGGGACTAGAATCCAGAAACTCCTGGTTTATAGCCTGTTTTTTTAACTGGCTCTATATATCATAGCAACTTCACCATGGTGCTTGTTTGAAGTACAGTGCTTTAATTACAGAGGGTAGGTTGGGCCTCTTGATTTAAGCACTGTTCTAGAAAGCTACAGTAGGAAGGTACAAGAGATCTTATAGATTTCATTAGTACCTTCCCTAATGTCTCTGTATTAAGGACAGCACTGTTGAAATATACTTCCTTTCCAGGGGGTAGAAAGGAGTATTTCTGAAGGTTTTTATGGTGGAGAGTGAAGAAGGGTCCAGGACTGTGGCAATGTCAGAGTGATATCAACAGGAGGCATAGCGCAATATTTTTTTTTAATTTCCCACCCCTCTCATTTGGGGTAATTTGGCTTATTTTTTGTAGTTATAGGTCCATTAAACCAGTTGGTGGCTTAAAGTACATATCATTCAATTCCCAGTGAAAATTGGGGAAATGATTCTGGTAGTATTTATTTGGTGATATATCACTTAATTTTGACCGTGTCATCTTACAAGACTCCTAGGGCCCCAAAAGAAAGGGGAAATATGGCTCACATATGAACAATAGATTGTACTTTTGAGTGAAGAAGATGACCTCTGCAGTGAGGCTTTGACAGTCCTTTAAGGTAGACTGGACAAGGGAACCAAAGATAAATAAGTTCACACTACTAAATGAATCTCCCCACCACCTGCCTTTATCCTAGGGGAAGAGAATTAGGGAGGGTCAAGTCTGAGTTGTTTTCTCAAATTACATTTCTGCTTTGGACTCAGGTTTCTCTTATCTAAACATAGTCTTGGCTGCTGTTCTATCTGCTGTTCCTATTCACACAGCCCATTACAGCTTTAAAGGAACACGGAGAAAAGGTTGAGCCCGTGATCTATAGCAGTGATGGCTAACCTTTTTGCTGTCGCGTGCCAAAATCAGGGGGAGCATGAGTGGTCACACATGCATGTGCCCACACCCATAATTCAATGGCCCCCCGTGCCTGGCCCCCCCCTCCCCCCCGCTTTTGGCACACAACGGCAAAAAGATTACTGGTGGGCCCGGTAGGCCCATTTTTTTTGCCCTCCTCAGGCTCCAGAGGCTTTCTTGGAGCCTGGGGAGGGCAAAAATGGCCTCTCCCCCTCGAGGCCCTCCGGTGGTCGGAAACGGCCCATTTCCCGACTTCTGGTGGTCCCTGAAGGCCCTAAAATCAGCTGGCCAGCACGCACATGCGCTCTGGAGTTGTGCTAGGGCAACGCTCACATGCCCACAGATACAGCTCCATGTGCCATAGGTTCGCCATCATGGACCTATAGATTCAAAGAACTGTAGATCTGAAAGACCAGAAGGATAATCTAATCCCACATTTTACAACATGCAAGAAACACCAGCGGTGGGTTTCCAATATTCTTAGCACCGGTTCGCTTTGCTCTCTTGTGCGCCTTCCTTTGCATGCCCCCAGCCTCAAAAACATAGCTAAACAGGACAGCATTACATCAGGGCAGGTGGGCGGGCCGCTACCGGTTCTCCTGAACCAGTACGAACCAACTGAATACACCTTTGAAGAAACCCATTAAACCTTCAATGAGAAATAACTATCCAGATTCTTTTTAAAATCCTTCAATGATGGGGAACCTACAACTTCCACAGATAAACTCTTCCAGGATTATTGTGTGTGTGTGTGTGTATGTGTGTGTGTGTTTGTGTAGAAAAAATCTAGGTAATTGTAACTGAGACCTATTATTTATAGTTCTGTGATGGTGAAAAATAGTTCTTAATCATTTCACCTGTAGCCTTCCTTTATATATCTGAACATAACTATTATCTTTTCTCCAGACTGAATATCCCATGTTCCTTCAGCCTATTTTCACAAAGCATGTCCCCCAGGTTCCTCATAAAGTAGACCTATAGAAATCAATGGCCTTGAAATTAATCATAGTTAAATTCTCACAGAGTACAATGGTATTGGTTTAAGCGTGAGCAGATTTGAATCTAATCTTGTACGCTAAAATGGAAGGCTAATTGAAAATAAAGAACATTCCGATATAAATGGAAATGTTTCAAAAAATAATCCTTGATTAGCTTTCCAAACAGCACAAGGGCAATAGGTTGACAGTCAGAACTTAGAACCAGTTGTAATTCTGATTAATAGATTCTCCTGCTGAAATATTAAAGCCACCAACTAATCTTTTCCAGAATATGCACAAGAAGTCAACTTGTTACCCGCTTTATAAAATTTAAATATCTAAACACTCCACAAGTCACATATAAGCTCAACATACATTTATCAATATTTGGCTGGTCCAATGTGCAAGAGAGCAATTCTTCACAACTGCTAAGCACTGCCTATTGCATTATATCACAGTCATTCTGTGCAAAAAAAGTCATCCATTCCATCCATTAGGAATCCAAAAGTCATACAAAAGAGATAAAATAATAGAAGGAGAAGGTTGGGAAACCTTTAACCTGCTTTCAAACATCACAGGAAAAATGTCAGAGCTCAAAGAATTCATTCTGCATCAATTTCAGCATACTTTTTTTGGGGGAAAGAGACTTTCCAAAAAAGAAGCTGCTCTCCCTCATTCTTGTAAATACAAACCTCAGCCAACTTTGTAGTACCAGAAAATTAGATTTTTCATACCAAGACTTTTAAAAAGTTTTCCTGCTTAGAATTGCTAGGCAACTGCCACTCAACTTCATTTATGGCTGCAAGAAAACCAATGATTGCTACTGGAATACAGAATTACCTTGTTTTAGGGCCAAAATGGATTTTTATAAATTTTGGGGTTTGTTTGAAATCTGCATGTATCAGCACAGTAATGAAAGCCCTTTAATGGAAAGAAATGTTTCTATTTTAGGATTGAACTGTGGAGTCCTTGGTGCTCTCTGAGCTTGGTTATTTTCTTGCAGATGTTTCATTACCCAATTAAGTAACATCTTCAGTGCTATATCTACCTCCTTCAGACAGAGCCATAGTAGGAATTGCCCAAAGCCCCTTCATTACATCATCACCCAGCATGAGTCAACCAAGCCTGGGACTCAAAAGACAACCTACAAAGTTACCCCTGCATGGTCCCATGGGAGTCTGACAACCAATCAGAACACAAGCTCAAATTCAAAGTCCAACAGAGGGCATAAAACCCAGGCACTCTCAGCATCTCTGTCCTTTTCTGCCCAGGATCTCAAGCCATATGATCCTGTTCATCAATAAACCTTTTTTCCAAGCAACTTCCATGAATCCAGTGTCGTTTTCCCCACTTGGAACTGAACCCAGATGGACATTTCTTCCAACAGAAGCAATGCAACCCCATCCTGGGAAGGAATAAAAAATTAGAAGATGTATGTGCAACGTGTCAGTTAGAAATGAAGGAAATGTAACAACACATACTCAGAATTAGGTAGGAAATTACAAAATTGGCAACAAGTAAATAAGGAGCAGAAACCACAAGTAGGGACAAAAGGACATGTAGAGCTTAACCAAGGCATAATTCTATAAGGGCAAAATGGCACGTATGCTCAAACAAGGCACAACTCCATAGATCAGGGGTCAGCAACCTGTGGCTCTGGAGCTGCATGTGGCTCTTTCACCCCTCTGCTGCGGCTCCCTGTCACTCAAAATATGTGTCACAACCGCCAATGTGCGACACCCACTGGCACACGATTTATTGAGCTTTTCAACCCCCAGTAGGCCAACCACAGATAAATCCAAGAAAAGAAAAGTTTCAGAAAAAAACAGAACATTTAATTCAATTACATATGCTAGTTTTGTGGCCACTCAAGAAACAGTCAGGCAGAGGAAGGGTTTTGTGGCTCCCGGTGTTTTCCTTTCTCTGGGAAACTGGACCAAATGGCTCTTTGAATGTTTAAGGTTGCAGACCCTTGCCATAGACAAACACATAGACTAAAAGCAAGGTAGAACTCCAAAAAAAAAAAAAAGGTAATAGCTTTGTGAAATGTTACTTCCCTATTTCCGGAAATCAACTGTATAAAAGATCATGCTAAGCTATTGTTCAGGGTCTCAGCTCCCAAATTGTCCTGGGACTCTTTTGCTGAAGTGCTTCAATAAAAGGTTTTGCAAAAGTCTGTTTTTCATGTCTGGCTTGGATTGGCTTCTGTGCGAGGCTGAACCAACTTTTGAACAACACTGCCCCATTTCCCAAAAAGCAATCTCTTTGGCAAAACAATACTTAGAACATAGAATAACAGAGTTGGAAGGGACCTTGGAGGTCTTCTAGTCCAACCCCCTGCTTAGGCAGAAAACCCTACAGCACTTCAGATAAATGGTTATCCAACATCTTCTTTAAAACTTCCAGTGTTGGAGCATTCACAACTTCTGGACGCAAGTTGCTCCACTGATTAATTGTTCTAACTGTCAGGAAATTTCTCTTTAGTTCTAAGTTGCTTCTCTCCTTGATTAAATTCCACCCATTGCTTCTTGTTCTACCCTCAGGTGCTTTGGAGAATAGTTTGATTCCTTCTTCTTTGTGGCAGCCCCTGAGATATTGGAACACTGCTATCATTCACCCCTAGTCCTTCTTTTCTTTAGACTAGACATACCCAGTTCCTGCAACCGTTCTTCATGTGTTTTAGCTTCCAGTCCCCTAATCATCTTTCTTGCTCTTCTTCCTCTTGTTGCCAGTGGGCTATGAAATGTGTCTGAAAAGTCTCTGAAGCAGAAGCTTCCTCAAAACTGAACTTCCAAAACTTTGAAGAAGCAGATCTACCCAGTCATTCTCCCTTAGGTCCAAAAGGAATCACTTTGCTCATTATTCTATTTTGTAACAAATTCACACTGTCCTTGTTTTTTTTTTTAATGCACACTCTACTTATACAATTATTATATTGTATGTGAGCAAAGCATTCACTCTCCACAAAGGGGGTTAGCTCATTAAAAATGCTCTTGTATGACTGAAAATCTTTTTAAAAAAAAAACCCACTGTGCTATCTCAGCACATTTTTAGAGATGATACTTTGCAAACCGTGCTGGTGAGAACAAAGTCATCATTCTTTCAAGGGCTGAATCAGTAATGTCTTATAGAAGGCTCTGTAAAGTTGTAGGCCTTCCTGGCTTCTCTGAATGGGCATCTGTAGGGACAGAAAATGCCTTATGAGATGGCCAGCAAAGTGAAGTAAATAGCACTAACAATAGCAATAGCACTTAGACTTACATACTGCTTCACAGTGCTTTACAGCCCTCTCTAAGTGGTTTACAAAGTCAGCATATTGCCCCCAACAGTCTGGGTCCTCATTTTACCCACCTTGGAAGGATGGAAGGCTGAGTCAACCTTGAGCCTGGTGGGATTTGAATTGCCAAATTGCAGTCAGCTGGCAGTCAGCAGAAGTAGCCTGCAGTACTTCATTCTAACCACTATGCCACCGCGGCTCTTAAGGTCTGTACAATGTGGAAACAAGCTGGCATAGTTTTAAAGCAGACACACCAAGACTTCTGGCAAAGGTGCTTACCTCAGTGCTTGGAGAGGGAGCATATGTGTTGTACAAAACACCTTTTAAAATATATTCACAAGAAAGGGTTACTCCCCCCACCTTAAGATCAAGCTTCCATATTACACCAAATGTCATGCATCTTGTGTGCCTGTGGATATTATCATTAGTCTCACATTCTGTGGGATGTTGAAGTCATGGGTGACATTTTGCAGTGTTTATCTTGCATGCACTGTTTGTACTTCAGATGCCGTTTGTACTTTCAGTGTTTGTTCTTCTGATGCTCTTTTGTTGTTGATTTTTTTTTGTGGGGGAAGGGTAAAGTTGTCTATGAAGTGGAACCAAATATAGCAACAGACCTTCGGTTGAGGATGCTGGATTTCCCATACCAAGAAACAAAACAGAAATGTCATAATGGCACAGGTTTTTTTTATCTTGCTCTTGCTCAGTCCACATTGCAATTGTTGCTTATGATTATTTATTAATTTATATGCTGTTTCAATAGTGTATACATGCTAGAAATTCCAGCACATTCCAAGACTGCGCTATTTGGAACTTTGTCCTGCCAGGTGATGCCAAGAATTCGTCGGAGACAGCGTGTATGAAAGGTGTTCAACTTTCTCTCCTGCTGTGTGTAGAGGGTCCAAGACTGACTGCAGTACAAGAGTGTGTTCAGGACACAGGCTCTATAGACCTTGGAATGTGCTGGAATTTCTAGCATGTATACACTGTTGAAACAGCTATGTCTATGCTGGCTGGGGCATGTCATGAGAATGGCTGATGGTCGGATTCTGAAAGATCTCCTGAATGGAGAATTAGTGCAGGGAAAGCGCCTCAGAGGGAGACGACAGCTGCGATATAAGGATATCTGCAACAGGGACTTGAAGGCCCTGGGAATGGACATTAACAACTGGGAAACCTTGACCTCCGATTGTTCAGCATGAAGGCTAAAGACGCAGCATGGCCTTCTCCAATTCGAAGAGACACTTGTTCGGTAGGCTGAGGCAAAGAGGCAGTCCCAGAAGCAGCAAAATCTGGGGGCTGGGCAGGGGACAGAATGTATCTGCCCTCAGTGTGGAAGAAATTGCCACTCTCGAATTGGCCTTTTTAGTCACACTAGATGCTGTTTTAGGACCGCTTTCCAGAGCACAATACCATAGTCTCTTGAGACTGAAGGATTCCAATGAATTTATATGCTCCCCATCTCTCTCTTCAAAGCAACGTCAAAGCAAATTAAAGGTAAAGGTTCCACTTGCACATATGTGCTAGTCGTTCCTGACTCTAGGGGGTGGTGCTCATCTCTGTTTCAAAGCCAAAGAGCCAAAACAGCATACAGGGGGGTTTGTTAATATGATTTATTGAGTTGAGGATTTGCTGTTTCCACTGTGAGTTGTATTGTGTTGGGGCGGGGGAAGCTCTACCAATCTCATTGTACATATGTTGTGCAGTGACAATAAAGGTTATTATTATTATGTACCTTTGAATTAAAGCTATGAAAGTGGGGAAGATCTTGTTGTGATGATTTTTTAGCTGATTGGTAGAAAAATTACACTGAGTTTTTATCTTTTATTATATTGGAGGTATTGAATACATCAAGCTTTTCCAGTCTCCTATCTCTTACTTTTAATGAGATGGACTGAAAGTGAGGTAAGGATCTTGTTATCTGTTATAATTATAGAGCTATATTTATCCTTGTTGTTGTGGATGCTATAATTCTAACAGCTTTCTTAACCCTTAGATTATACCTTGTTCTTCTAACCATAGTGCACCATCTCTAGCTGGATGTATACAATCTCATCAAAATTCTGAAAATGTAACATTTTTAATTGAGAATTGATTTAATTCAGCTGCTATTTCTTTGGACACTGAAATAGTTTTTAATATGATTCCTCCACAATGTCTGAACCAGCTGTTGATTGATTTGGGGGTTTTCTCAAAATTGTATAGCCTAATTGACATTTTTGGTTTAAATCCTACATTAATGTGATTACAAGTGGAATATTACCACTTGGTTCAAATTATGCTATCATGTATCCTTTTCTTTTTAAAGGTAAATTTAAATTTACTCATTGCTTAAGCTATTATAACCTCTGAACACATTAAATGAACCATACTAAAGGAGTATAAGCTTCTGCTAGGTGAGGATAATATGTTTCAGTTCAGATCAGATCAGTTAAAAATGTTCATTCTGAATCTAATTTTGCTGGAGCAAAAATCTAGTATCCATTTTGATTATGCTCTGTATTGAAGGAAACCAGATTTAAGCCATTAGGTCTCAGTCATCATTATAAATTATGTAGGAAAGCAATAGCAATAGCACTTAGACTTATATACCGCTTCACAGTGCTTTACAGCCCTATCTAAGTGGTTTACAGAGTCAGCATCTTGCCCCCAACAATCTGAGTCCTCATTTTATCCACCTCGGAAGGATGGAAAGCTGAGTCAACCTTGGGCCTGGTGAGATTTGATCTGCCAAACTGCTGCTAGCTGGTGATCAGCAGAAGTAGCCTGCAGTATTGCACTCTAACCACTGCGCCGCTGCGGCTTTTATGCATTGGATTGGAATTATAGGCTGTGTTGTAACTTTGTTTATATTGAGTTAACTCACAAGAGGCTTTCATGATTAGCAAATTTGAATTTGTCCCTGATGTTTTACAGAAAGTGAAGATATAGACAGATGGTACACTGTTCCCTGTATCTAAATTATTTATTTATAATATTTAAGCTAAATGTGACTAGTTTAGCTCCAGTAGAATTTATCTTTGAAGAGGGCTTCTTGTTTATATCCCTTATTTCAAGTGAATTTCAAAGATGCTGAATAACTTTCTCAGGCAGGGGCATTACTAAATGTTTTCACTGTGCAAATTTGCTATTTCTTGTTAGACATGGATTTCATTTTCATTTTTCACATTTTTAGTTTCATCTCCAAAGTTTGTTTGTTTGTTTGTTTTAGTATAGTTTATTGATAGTAAAAAAAATAATATCCCAGAGTCAGAATGTCATTTGTACTCAACTTGAAAGATATTTTATCTTCCATATATCATATTTTCATGTGTATTTTGCAGCATTTTCAAAACCTAGATGTAATGCTGCAAAATACAAATGGAAATCAGTGAATTATCAATGTTACGTTGATTTTTTAAATTCTTAGAATTTTATAGCAATAGAATTTAGACTTATATGCCGCTTCATAGTGCTTTTACAGCCATATCTAAGCTTTTTACAGAGTCAGCATATTGCCCTCAACAATCTGGGTTCTCATTTTAGTGACCTTGGAAAGATGGAAGATTAAGTCAATCTTGAGCTAGTAAGGACCAAACTCCTGGCAGTGAGCAGTGAGTTGTGAAATATCCTGCAATACTGCTCTTTAACCACCATACCACCATGGTTCAGTGAGTGATTATGGTTATAGGAGTAATCATAATTTTAAAATATCTGATAAATATATTTTGCAGTAAGGTATGTGTACATTTCACAATAGTCTTACTTTGGATCAACTTAGTTTGGATTTAAAACTACTACTGGAGTGGGTGATGTCTGACTGATCCGTCTGACTCGGATTACTTTTATTAGCTCCTGGTTTATGTTCTTACCCTTCAGTTTAGAGCTGGTCAAGATTTATTTGGAACGAACTGCCCCCGGAAATACATACAATCTCTGACCTCCGGGTTTTTCACTGTGCCCTTAAGACCCTACTGTTTCGACAGGCGGGGTTGTCTATTTAAGTGGTTCTAACTTGGAGTTTAACTTGAAGTTTTAAATTTCAGCCAAAACTGTTTAATTGATTTTAATTAATTTATAATGATGATGTCTGTATATTTATGTTTTAAATTGGCTGTACACCGCCCCGAGTCCTTCGGGAGAATGCCGGTATATAAATAAAATTAACATAACATAACATAACATAACATATTAAAGTAAATGTATCAGGGTTAATAATAATGTGAGTTGATGAACTTAATAAAACTTTGGAAATAAAAAAATGACTTATTAGAGTAATTAAAACTACTGTAGATCCATTGACTTTGATTTGTTTAAGAATACATCTTGGAAGTTTATTCAGTTTTAAGATTTGTTTTCATGATTTTATCCTGATGCCATTGCTACTTCTGAAGTCTCATAGCTGATAATGGAATCCACTGAAGGACTAATAATTATTATTTCCGATAAAAGTAATAGTTATTATCATTAGTAGTTACAATTCACCTTTTAATAAATCAGGACAGCTCCTGATGTAAATGTAAATATTTTTCTTAATGCAACATTATATTGGAATATATTTATCACAATGTTAATTATGGTGTTATTATTTATTAGCACGCCTCAAAAGGTGAACTGTAAGCAGCTTCATTAAACAGCCTAATAAAGAGACTTGCAATGTTAGGTTTCTGGATTATTCGGCTAACTTGTTCAGACAATGATGATGGTCAATATTCATAAAATAGGAGTTTATTGTTCTATTCCACTTTCTCTGCATTGTTATCTCTTTGCTTTCAATGTTCCACTGAGCTGAATTAGCAGCAGAAAGCAAAAGTTTTATATGTTGAGAAAATAAGCTGATTTTTGAATATACTTATTAATCTCACTCTTGGCCAGGACAAATATGATCTTTATTTGTTAGATTCTCCTCTTTCTTTGGATCAAATGGACATCATTATTATATGTAGGATACTGGTTGGACAGAGGGAGACACACCATTTCATCCTAGTTGTACATCTTGGATGGATCTTTGGAGTCTACATAACTCAACTCTGAATTTAATTGAACTGAATACTTTATTTAGCCAACTGTGATTAGACACACAAGATTCTGCTTATCAAAATGGTGTGGGCCCCGTCTTGTATTCCATGTATAGAAATAAGCTATGCTGGAAGTTGAATATTAGTTATTGCTTGTTATCTCTACTGTGTTGGGAAGCCACAGACCCATTCAGGAAATGCAATATTGGCTGTGTACAGCGTGTAAAAGTATGTCTGTCAGGCTCCAAATAATGCACCCTCCACAAATTGAACTCCAAGGCATGGCTTTTCCTCAAAGAACAAATTTATTCAGGTACACTATCTTGGTGCTACTGATAAAAAGCCAGTAGTAAAGTTCCTGGGCTTTTCACCCCAATATAAGTTTCAGTTTCCTCAAGTTTCCAAAACAATCAGTCACATTGTCCAACCAAGATGAGAGCTGGTTGCTTAGCGACTTCTCTCCTTCTCTGGTCAATGAGCCATTGGAATGTGCATGACTCATCGGCTAGTTATTGTTGTGGTCCACCAGCAGCCTGTGGAGCTGGCAGCGGAATCGGATAGTGAGGAGGCTAGGGAGGAGAATGGGCCAGTCCTGGAGTCAGGGGAAGGGCCAGACAAGGGCTCTCTGTTGGAGGCAGAGATGGGCCAGGGCCATCTGGGAGCAATGCGTGGACTCCGGAGCCTCCAGAGGTGGATAGCAGGGAGGCAGAGGAACAGGAGGAGATTGTTCCTACTGCACACATGCAAAGAGGCAAGAGCAGCTAAAGCAAAAAGGATGACTTGAGAGTAAGGCCAGGAGATGATTGGCCCCTCCCAGAAGGCTTAAAAGAGCAGCAACAGCTCTTGGGATCTTTATAGGAAAGCAACGTTGCTACATTTGTTTCTTGTCAGCATCTCTTGCTTCTGGACATCATGGAGTTTTGCCAAGAAAAGCTTTTTTTTTAAAAAAAAATTATTTATATGCCGCCTTTCTCCAGAGACTCAGGGTGGCTTACAATGTGTTAAGCAATAGCCTTCATACTTTTGTATATTTATACAAAGTCATCTTATTGCCCCCATAATCTGGGTCCTCATTTTACCTACCTTAGAAAGGATGGAAGGCTGAGTCAACCTTGAGCCTGGTGGGATTTGAACTTGTAGTAATTGCAGGCAGCAGATGTAAGTGGATGTTAATAAATGCCTTAGACTACTGAGCCACCAGAGAACCCTTTGGCAGGGTGCCAAAGAAGACAAAGGTTTGTGATAAGGCCAAAGGACTGTTTACGAAGGATTTGTTTTGGAATTAATTTGGACTAAGCTGAGAATGAAGTAATTCTCAGCTGTTCTAATAAAATATGTTTGTTTAGGACTTATTGTGTCTTTTAATAACTACTTGAGCCTAGGTCACAACAGTTATGCCGTGGTGACTGAAGGCTCCATCTTCCTCCAGCTCAGAACTGTGTCAAACTGAATTAACGTTAAAATACCTCAGGATACAACCAATTCCACATCCAAGTAGAATTCAGGCTTGACAGTATCCTGTGAGAAAATACCATGATTCCCCTCCCCCTATGATTTGCTCCCTGAAAGGATTGTGCCCTCCGCCAGTCCAATTATTTCAACTAGAGATTGCAGGCGAAGACATTGTGGCATCTAGAAAGGAGAACTACAGGAAGCTATTTAGAAATGCCAACTTTTGCTGACTAGATATTGGTCTTTACTGCAGAGCCAGTTCTCCACTCATGGTTGACTGAAAAAGGTCTAAGAAGCTTCTATTCTCCCTTTTATTGCTATAAGAGCCTCTAGACTGTTTTGAGTTATTACTTTGTAATACTGTTAAAAGCTATTTTTTCCACCATAAGTTACCCTGATGTTTTGGATATATTTCTTCAAGTGTCATCCCAGGTTTATCTAATCTATGGGCCTTTCTTCAGAGCTCTTGAGATGGAGGTGCAATTGTACAGCAGCCATAGCTCACCAAGTGAAATGAATAATGTTGACATAATTTAGAGCCAAGAAGCCTCCCAAGAAAAATCTGGAAGGCTGACTCATGCTGATAATATCCTGATTGAAGACCATACATGTCTGGGAGGGGAATCACTTTTCCTCCTGACAGATTGTGTCTTTCCAATAGTTTCCTCCTCTTCCTCCTCCCCCCCCCCAAAAAAAAAATAATAATATGGTAGGTTGACTTCAGCCACGATGAAGAGCCCAACTCTTCCTAATCTGCTAAAATGGGATGCTTAACCTGTTCTCCAATAGTATTTTTTCTTCCCTAAACTCTAGGAAAAGAAATAAAAAGGAAATAGTGTTGGATCTTCTTGCCCAAAGTAAAAAAGCATAAAAACAAGATAGCATTGAGGAATATCCTAAATGCACACATATGCACACACCTACACAAACAAACAAAAGGATCAAGCAGTACTAGTAAATGTTTGTATTTTTAAAAGGTGATTAATTGGAAAGAGAAAGCTGAAAGTTCATTTTGAGTCATGGGAGAAGATATGATAGTAAGGGAGATGGCCAGCAAGTGTGGAAGATATAATGTCTTGTATGTTCTAGGCCAGTGATGGCTAACCTTTTTGCCATTGCATGCCAAAAGTGTGCGCATGCGTGCCCACACCCATAATTCAATGTACCCCACCCCCGCACTCCCCCCGCTTTTGGCACGCAACAGCATGCTGGGCCCAATAGGTTTGTTTTTTGCCCTCCCCAGGCTCCAGACACTTTCTTGGAGCCTGGGGAGGGCAAAAATGGCCTTCCCCAGCCCCCCGGAGGCCCCCCAGAGGCTGGAAAAAGCCTGTTTGCTGACTTCCGGTGGGCCCGGAAGACCAGAAAATTAGCTGGCTGGCACATGCATGTGCACTGGAGCTGAGCTAGGGCAATGCTCGCATGCCCATAGATATGGCTCCGTGTGCCACAGGTGGCATGCATGCCATAGGTTCGCCATCACGGTTCTAGGCCCTTATAGAAGAAAGGTCTGGGAGGAAAATAGGTTGCTGGAGAATAAGTTGTCAGGAGATACATTTGGAAAGTAAATTCCCTTCCTTCCTTCCTTCCTTCCTTCCTTCCTTCCTTCCTTTTATAAAGCCACTCTCTCACTTACGGTTGGATGGAAAGTTTTTCGCTACCATTTTACATCAGCTCCAGAAATGTTTCAGGATTCTTTTATTGCCAGAATTAGACAATCCACCTAACATAGTTCTTTGCAACAATTAATGACTAGAAACGGATAAATATCTTCTAATGATGCTAATACTAATATACTAAGTACTAATCTTGTATCTCTTTATTAGCGTGACTGGTCCAGTCTTCAGTGAACTTACTGAAATGCAAGTCAATAAGATTTCAAAGATACAACTAGTGTGGAAGCATTTCTATGCACATCTAAACAGAGAAAACATTTGGGAGAGAAAGAATTGAGGGAATTGTTCTTTTGTCTTCCAGTGAATAATGAATTTCCTGCACCACTTGATTTTGAGCAGCAAAGAGAAGGCAGATGTTTTCAGACACAAATTCCTCACAAGGGACAAACTGTCATAAAAATGAAGCATTGGCAGAGAAGACTTACCTTTTAATGCTGCAATGCAAGAACAGTCCTATTTGTTGCAGAAAGAAATCTATTTTGGCAGTTCTGCTGAATCAGAAACTGTGCCCTTCTGTAGTAAGAAGAATAAGAAAACGACAAGAAACAGTCATTCATAATAAGATTAAATAAAAGTACACAGGCCACGATAGAGGGATGTGATTCAATCCAGCGCGCTTACTTTTTTATATGAAAAAAAAAATACTTATTTCTCCCTTTTTCAAGGAACGCAGCCAAAATGGCATCATTGTATAATGAGAAGCCTATAAGAATAAAACAAATCAGATAATACAGAAAATGGTTGGCCATAAGGTTTAAGAACTTGTTAAAAACCGTAGGTTTGATGAAATTTAAAAGCAATGATAACAAAACTTTTTGGTATTGCAGCCATAAAGGAAGAAGCTAATCTGATTTCATGGAACAAGCAATTCCACACCCTGGATGCTACAATGCATAAGGTCCTATCCATACATCTTCATTAGCCCTGTCCTTAACTATGTTTCAAGACTGTGCTCCAAGAGAACATCCCCCATCCCCACACACATGCTCTCATTAAACAGACAGGATCAAGCAGGAAGACCTGGTCCTTTCAGCTTTAAGATTTCAGCTTAATCAAGGATTTGCTGCTTTAATATCTCCAACTACCAGAATTGAAGCCTCATTCAATTCAGTAGATCTTTACTTTTAAATAGACATTTGCAAGCTTAGCGGGCAACACTGATAGTCAGCATTATGCATTGATTGATTGATTGATTGATTGATTGATTGATTTGATTTATATACCGCCCTTCTCCGGAAACTCAGGGCAGCTTACAATGTGTTAAGCAATAGTCTTCATACTTTTGTATATACCTACTTAGTAGGGCTTTTGGTACCTCCTAAGTGGTGTTCTTTTTTATACAAAGTCAGCTTATTTTTCCCACAATCTGGGTCCTCATTTTACCTACCTCGGAAGGATGGAAGGCTGAATCAACCTTGAGCCTGGTGAGATTTGAACTTGCAGTAATTGCAGGCAACTGGCAGCTAACTGCTACTTTAACAGCTTTAGTTCACTGCGCCATCAAGGCTCTTTTTTGGATTGGATTGGATTCTAAGCAAGTCCCAATAGATTTTCAAGGGTTAAAATGCTTGTCAAGTTTGACTTTCAAGTGATCAAATCTAAATCAAAGTTCATTAGTTCACCAAATCAAGGGCAGATTGATCTCTACTTTCTTTCAGTTATTCCTTCAAGTGTCTTCTCTTGTTGATAACCATGAGTCTCAACAGGGTTTGCTCTGATTCATGGTTGACCATGGGACTGAAAGATTTGGCAAGGTCATAACTTCTTCCACGTCCTATACTGTTGAGCAAATTGGGTTGGTTCATCTGCCTTTAGAGTGTTTTCTCACCAGTGGTGGGTTGCTCCCAGTTCGGACTGGTTCTTGCGAACCGGTAGTAATGGTGGCGGGAGGCTCCGCCCATCTGCCCCAACGTCATCACTGACAATCTGTCCATGCGTGTGTGCTCCTGTTGCGAACCGGTAGTAAAGGTAAGTGGAACCCATCGCTGCTTCTCACCCACCAGGTAAGAGGAGTTCTAACGACTCATCCTCAGAAGTATCTTTCCTTTAAATTCCATTTATTTATTCTTACAAACCAGGTATTACAAATTTCAAGGAGAAAAGAAAAGGTATAATACTAATATATGTTTAGCAGGATATAGAAAATTAGACAGTATAGGACCGTGATGGCGAACCTATGGCATGGGTGCCACAGGTGGCACGTGGAGCCATATTGGTGGGCACGCGAGCTCAGCTCCAGCACGCATGCTTGTGCCAGCCAGCTGATTTTTGGGCCTTCTGAAAAGTCAGGAAACACTGTTTCCGGCCTCTGGAGGGCCTCTGGGGAGGGTGGGGAAGGCAGTTTTTGCCCTCCCAAGGTTCCTAGAAAGGCTCTGGAGCCTGGGGAGAGCAAAAAATGGGCCTACCAGGCCCACCGCGCCATCACGTGGGGTGCGGGGTGCATAGAATTATGGATGTGGGTACGGGGGCGTGTGACCCCACCGAGCTTCTCCTGCTTTTGGCACGCAATGGCAAAAGGTTAGCCATCACTGGTATAGGACATCATCATCATCATCATCATCATCATCATCATCATCATCATCATCA